>QNGE01001174.1:134116-144918 GCA_008508345.1 Paragonimus westermani
TGTTTAAATTGCGCTCAATATAACATATTAATATGTATGTGGCTTCTACATCGTTTCTCGTTAATTGGAACATTGCGTCGTCGTTATTGTGCGAGATTAGATTTCCGTTTGACGCTACTGAGCTCCGTAGGAAAACAGATAATGGGCGGCATATGATCAGATCGCTTAATGGGGCTGCGCGCATTTTTTTCTCCCACCGTTCCCTGAGTGTTCCCAAAGTGTCTAGTTAGAACACTCAGGGATCACTCGGGGAACGGTCAGGGAACACTCAGGGAACGCTCAGGGAACACTCAGGGAACGCTCGTGCTACTAGGGTATCCTTATCCTGCTCTTAATATCTACCGTGTCCCCAAGAACGGTGCTAGACCCTCTTTTTGATGGGTCCCTTTCCGATCAATAGGCGCCCGCTTGACACTGGACACGAAACGCTAACTGGATCCCTCGGCTTCTGCCTTGAACCAGTGTATCAGTAGCTGAATCGCCGAAGTGCGTGTATCTGGGGTGGTAGCGAACTTGTTTTCTAACGGCAATGATAGCTGGAAACCCTCAACTCATTACCGAGTAACCATCAAGACCCTTCAAAAGAGTGAAGAATTTATTCTCTCGTCGTCGAAGTGCTGGTCACCCTCATAATCTCAGTGGTTCAAGAAATTAGACGGTTTCTATCTCAAGCCTCTTCGCCCTGGAAAACTGAAGTGAAAAAAAGGTGTAGTGGCCAGAGTTAACGCAACGCTCGTGAAAACACCGAACGCCGATTCCTTCAACTGGCTACGGCAGGTGCACACTGACGTCTTTCGATGTTGATTTTGAAAACGTCTTCATACCAGGAACCAACTAAATTTGTGGAACCAGCGGATTTTCTTTTGAAGGTCGTTATTGTGGTGATGGAGTGCGCCAATTTCGAGTAACATGCTTGATAGTATCAGTCACACATCTGATAAGTTCATCAAACTTTCGACATCATTCGACGAGTTGCACCCACCAGATAATGTTCTACAGGATAATAAAAATTCCTTCTGGGTTACCACTGGACTGTTTCCACAGCTGTTAGTTATATCGTTTGCTGAATCGTCAAAAATTGGAAGAGTCAGGATATTATCTAGTTGCATAAAAAACATCTGGGTAAGTGGTTCATAGCTGCTATTCAAAATAGATTCCAATTTTTTCATTAAATAATATCGCGAGGCTGGTTCCTCACTTTTGGGCTCGCCCCAATGGATTATTGCACATGGTCCTGAGTGGTTCTTAGGACAAGAGGTTCAATAACAAAATCCACAAAATGGTTTTTCTGATAGCCCAATGCGTTTATCCAAGGATCTTGGGTATTGTTAGAGACGGTTCGAAGTGAAATACGTCACTGATTGCCGTCTGTAACATTTCGTTAGGTGTCCTCTAAAAACAACAAGTGTGGACGGGCTTTTTATGAAAGCATTTCTTATTTTCATGGAGGTTACGAACTCTTAAGAATGTACCAAGGTATAGCCCGTAGTTTGGCAGTATAAAAGAAGCATCAGATCGTCGACGATCTGACACAATTAGGGGTGAATTAGGGAATTAGCGAAGCAGTAGCCTTGCAGACGGAGCACTCATGGATTTCAGATGGTCCATCTGAAAGTGTTCGAAGTATCAATCGTATACTTACCACAATTCCTCGGAATGTTTGTCTCTGGAGATTGTCTTCCAGCTCACGGAAAGCAGCTGCAGTGTTCACGGGTAGAGCATGTGCGCGGATCTCACGAACAGCCTGACCCTGAACGTCCAAATCGGGGAATAGTCGACGTTGCTGGAGACGTTCCTTCACAATGGCCATATCCTTCAGTAATTCTTGCATCATTCGCATCATCGTTGATAATTGCGAAGAAACAGTAGCTTCATTCAATGGTGAAGATGTTGCCAGAGGTGCCACAGATGAACTTGTGGACGGCTGTGGCAACGTTTGCAGTGACGTGGGATTAAGGGGACAAATGATTGGAAAAGAGTCGAAAAGTGGGCGGGAAGATGAAGTGGGGACGGCTAAACGAGGCCGGATTGGAGTAACGGCTGGATCAGTCGCCGCAGTACGAGAGTTGGGACGTTGGAGAGTGGGGATGCCCAGGGAGGAGGCAACGAAGAGTTGGGACGGTGGAGAGTGGGGATGCCCAGGGAGGAGGCGACAGGACTGCGGAAAATGGTGACTGGAACACCTTGAATGGAAAGCGCGAGTTTGTGGAACTTCTGCTTTCCCGAAGGGCCACCTGCCTCCAAGGGGAACGCCGGATACCGCGCCGTTGTGGCACCAGTAGCACGCACCGGCGAACAGCTATCGGAGTCCTCGGATGATGACTGCGACAGAAGATTCGTAAGAAGCTTACTATTAACCAATAAGGATTCAAAGGCTCATCGGCATTACCTGGCCCTTTGACTCCGTTTTCCCATGCGCACAGTTACATCTGACGAATCCACATCGGATGTGATCTCTGCCTTCTTGGCATAACGACGTGCTTGCAAGTAGTCGTCTAGAAACATGAGACAATCATGAAATCATTATCTGTTGTGCTGATTACTGTCACTGATATCTTTGCGGAGTCAGGCGGGGAAACCCAATGGTCCCACACAGCTGTGGTAAACTGAAGAGAGGGGTAATTTGGCCACGATGCTACGCCGCCCTCTATCCACGTGGAACTGAGCACTGCGCAGCAAGGTTCACCATCCTCCAGAAAAGTGACAACGCTGTACATCTGAAGTAGAAGTTCATCAACATTTGCGGGTGACACGTGATAGATGAAACAAAATGCTGTAAGTCTCGAGGGAAACTGTATTTAATTACAAATGATGTTATTTACAGGAGTGTAAAATGGGTATATATACATAACGTGAATGAAACGGGAAGAGTAAACCTTTGGCATCAATACGGGACGCACTTGCTGTTAAAATGTCTGATGATAAATCTTTGACAATGTACATATGCAAATAGTGAGAGGAGAAACTGTGGGTGAAGAGAGGTAGGAGCGTGGTAAAGGGGCGGTAACTCACAGTGCAATCCTCAGAATTAGGGTTAACTATGTCGACAACTATGCAGGGAACATCATTAATAAGAGCCACATTGTTCGGGGGAGTGGTTGTAAACAAAACGGAACCCTTCATTAACATCGCGCATCCAGGTACAGCAGGACAACTGATGGGTGTACCAACATCAGAATGAACGACTTCGACAGGAGCAGCAGCAGACCTTTCTAATAAACGTTTGTACAATTGTCTCACTGGACGCGTCGGCCCGTGCAGCATAGATTTCAATCTGTACATGAAAGACTCAAACGGAAAAGCAGAAAAGTTATCCAATGAACCATGTGTGGCCACATCATCCGCAAGGTGTTCCAGCGAATGCACATTGTATACCATCTCTGCCTGACCATACAGTTTACGATAATTGGATACGAATACGTGCATTAATTGTTTCGCAAAGTCACAATGAGTAACACTGAACGTGGGGTGACATAATATGTATATAGCAGCAGACAAATCTAAAAAGTTGGTATACTTATCACTGTCCAAAATATTCCGCAAGGCCACCGGTCCGATGTACAATAAAAATTGTCGGCATTCAGTAGCCTTCCAGGTCTTAAAGTCTGTCAGACCTCGGCACTTGCGGGGAAAGTCACAAGATAGGCTTTTCCGACATAATACAATCCGTTCGTTCACCCGTTGGAGTGCCTGCGAGCTTACGCGAACGCTCCTGGAGACCGGTCCCGACATCCAGTTGTTAATCATACGGCGGACAACTCCCAGACACACCGAATGCATATAGTCAATGGGAAAAGTGGAAATCATATCGACCGGTAGAGACATAAACGGGGAGAGGGACTTTGGGCGTGCGATGCGAAACGATGCGTCCGTTCGAAGCGAACCACTTTGCGGCAAGAACGTTACTTTCCGTTCGCAGTATACACCTCGTTGGTCACACTTATCACAGCCGTAGTATGCACCATGCCCGCGCACCTGTTTAACATACGAGCGAGCCGGTGTATCACAGATCACCGCTTTCAAACAGACGGTAATCGGAACATCGTTAATCTTTATGCCACTGCTTAACACATCGTGCAGTTCTTGCAGTGTGTTCAAGAGATATACGTTGACATCCTCAGGTTTGTTGCTACCTCCATACACACCAACCACAAACGGCTCGGTTACCATCGGCTCATTGAGGCGACAGAGCACAGGCCATATTGTTAACTTTCCTGCGTTCGATGGTGATAAACCATCAACATTCAGCTGGATTCCTACGGACGTCACATGCTGTAGCCGACTGCCTAGGACAGCATTCACAATGCCCTTAGCCAACCCCAAATGGGCATATTCGCCTGGATAAACGTCACGTATCGGCGAACTTCTCGGTGTCGACAACAACGTTCGGGCATCACTGGGTAACTCTGGTATTCTTTCTTTCAAGATACGCAAAAGTCGTGTCACCTGCAATTTAGGAGTGTTGCTGGAAATTGCCCAGTCGCGAAGGCGATCAACAACGCTAGCCTTAGGAAGATCAGATTCCGGATCTTGCACACCAGTTTGTGTTGAGCTGTCTAGTACATCTGATATCAGTAATTTGCATTTGGAAAGTTTAACTTGCCTTCACAAAGCGGTTGTGATATGCGTTCCGGTACGGACGCCGTAGAGGTCGGAGAGCGTTCGCAAACGTCTGCATTTTCCAACGATTCTTGTACATTACGGTTAAGCTGGGCAAGCGTGCGCTGCACATTCCGATAAATGGTGGAACGGCTGGCTAACGTTTTCGAAAACCACTATTGCTATGATGAATGAAATAATTCTTCTTACTTCATCGTCATCGTGATGCTGCTCAGACATAATAGAAACGTCCACAAACCTCAAAAGAAACAGAAGCGCTAGGCTAGGCGTAGACTCGAACACGGCGCGCCTGAATAATTGAAGCGGTTCGAGTTCGGATAAACAATGAGCGAGTTTATCCGTACAACGAATATTTCCTAATTATGAATGCCATTCCTTTGTGTTATATACTTTATACATTATATAAACAAACTGGTTAATGACGCGCAGGGGATTGGATATATTTTCATCTATCGACGCACTATTGGTCAATATGAAACAACCCTAAATTACCCCTAAACAGCCCTAATTCACCCCTAATTGAATCCCTAGTTGGTGCTAGCAGGGTAGGTCCGCAACCCAAACGGCGTTACTCCGGACCTGGTTTATTGGCATGCCCGCCCTTCTCTTTCTGGAGTCTATCACCTTTAAACGGGACTAAACGAAGAGGAAAACAAGAGCAGCGGCGCTAGAGGTTAAACTGTCTTTAAAGTCGTTGACCTCCAAGTTATTATTAGGCAATCGGTTGTGTTGACACGGTGAGATTGCCTTTCACATGCCGTGTGGGTACCTCACTGTGGTTTTTCTCACTTCTAGACAATCCGAATATAATGCGTGAAAGATGACCCCAAGCTCTATACCGTACAGCGTTAGACAATCCTATTCCTCTTTTCCGTGAAGAGGTTTTAGGGTTGGGAAGCCCGCTGCGATGGAGAAAGTGTACACTGAAGACTGAGTAATTCAAAGGAAATCATCTTACAGGCAGGGTAGTCTCGACCGACCCTCATCCGAACTTTGACATTTCCTACCCCATGCCATCATTCTTTATGTGCATCACCCTGTAACCATATTCAGCAAAAGAGAAGTTCTCCAAATTCGCTCTGGAATAACGAAGGCATGTAATTTTTACAAGTCTTTTGGGAGAGGTACTCAACGACTATAGTGAATAATATTCTTGATAGCCGCACTCCACTGTACATTTTTGATGATTTAGGTTTTTTTATGTACTTTTGTCTTAATCAGGCTATTACTGTGTATTGTCCGTTTCGAGGCTGAAATCACAACTCACTCTGTGCTTCGCTAGATTGACGTGCTTGCCCCATAAGCTATTTTCCAGTGTTGATATCGACACAGAGGTCAGCGCGCTGAGTCTTGGTTTTCATGATCGTTCGGCTTTGGTGGTGAGAACTGACTGTATTATTCTGTTGAATAGTTACAGAAAGTATTGAAACACATTGGGCTCATGTACGTCATGCAATGCGTAAGTGCGGTACTGCCTCGTGTCTTGCTACTGCTGCCAACCGCAGGGTATCTATGCGATCCATGGAACTTCTTGATGCTCCCGAAATAATCCATCTAACAACGAACACAATCCAGCTCATAAGGCAACTATGACAGGACCGCCTGATGGACTCAATGTGCCACTGGGAAATTTCTAAAGCTCTTACTTCTCATTCCGGCAACGGGTGGCGGGAAGCCAGATGTGAGCGTGGTAATCTGCGAAGCTGGTGTTGAGCTCGTTTGTGATCTGCAGCGACGCTTAGGACACTGGGCTAGACAATTCCAACGGCAGTTCGCGCCAGTGACTATGCCTCTGGGCTCTGCTTGTGCATATTCGTTTATTGACCTCAGAAACACTACCTTACCACCATCATAACGGCCTCGAACTCCATCAAGAGATGGTGAGGCTCGGACCGCCGCTCACTTCGGTAGTGAGATAGAATGTTCTCGAAGAAAACGTTACTAAAGAGGTTAAATAATAATCATGATAACAAAACTAGTAAAGGAAGGCTAAGCAGCGGGGCCATAAATGGAATAAATAAAGGCACGTAACTGACTGCAGAACACTGTCATCTCGGACAGCATTTGTATTCAACGATTTGTATGGTCACTAGCACCCCAGCCAGGCAGACGACATTTAACTATCTTGCTTGATGGAAAAGTCCGGGTCTTTACACCTCATGACCACGTTGTTGCCAAACCGTTGGTGGTCTCAGTATACCATATTTGGCACGGTATACACTCAGCATGTCGAGTACGTGACCCATCCATCGCAGGCTGTGCAGCATGATAAATCGACCAATTGTTCGCACATCCCGAGTGTTCCAGAATACGCTTCGGCGAACGGCCGTATTGCTCATGTGAGCATTGCACTTGATGTGGACTGATTGGCGGAGACAACGTAGGTCAAACACAGTAAGTTAGTCCACATCTTCGTTGCGACCAGGCCTCGTCTCCGAATCATAGAAAAAGACAGATCTCACACAAGCACAATATACCTTTTCTTTCAGTGACGACCGGACCGTTTTACGACGCCACGGATGACGCAGATTGACAAAGACAACTGTTGTCTTTGCGATCCTCGCTGATGAGGTAGTGCTAACCAAGCACGTGAAAGTGTCCACAGTCCCAAGCGGAGTGTCTGAAACAAAGAAGGTAGGAGTGGAGACTCCTCAGTCTTGCACTTGAAGATGCGAAGCGCATTTCATGCAAGTGGGTTCGGTTGCTCAGTCCGTTCTGGATGGTCTGTGTGTCTTCGACAGGAAGGTTAAGTAAGACATTGTCGCTCGCATGCTGCGTGTCGGCCAACCTAATGTCAGGATGAAGTTGAACACCAAGCTCACTGGATTCCCCAAGTACACCTTCCAGAATTTCGTCTGTGACAAGAGTGAACAGGGAGACGGAGATTGGACACCTCTTACGAACACCACCAGAGATAATGAGCGTCCGAGACAGTCGTCCATAAACCCTCATTCTGCTCACAGATTGGGCATACGGTGATCCTAACAGATTCACGTATTTCCCTGCAACTTCTTCATGAAGAAGCCAGATCCAGAGGATGCCACGAGCAACAGAACTGAAGGCAGCCTGTTGATTTAGAGAGACTACGACCGTCGGGTGCCTAGGTTAGTGCCGACACTCCAAGATACGCCTCAAAGTGAAATTGTGATCAACGTACCGATGCATTGGCCGGAATCCTTCCTGTTTTTCACGTGTGTGGCTTCGTCTGGGCTCAGTGAGCCGACGCAAATTGGGGCCAGTGAGTAACCTGGACACAACAGACAGCAGACTGATGTCCATGTGGCCGTCACAAAATGCAAGCCCCCTTTTCATAAACGGAAAGTACTGTCGACAAGCGCCAATCACTAGGTGCTTCTTCAGTTCCCCAAATTGTCTGGATGAGTTTGGTCAGCTCTGGCACCCACTTCTGTCTGAAATCATTGGGTCCCGTTATCTACATGGTCTAGCTGAACTGTTTCTCTAAATGTTCGGCCACCTGTCAAGTCGGTGCGAGTGGCTGGTTATAAATCAACAACGTTTTTCACATATGGTCTCAACTACACCGATCCGACGGCCAGGACGACCACGGACCAGAGCGAAAAGCCTTCTGTTATTCCCGGAGAGAAAGACTAGTTCCATTTCTTTCAACTGCTTGACTAAATGGTACTCACGGTCTTTGCACAAGCCCTCAGTCAGCTGGCATCATTTCTCGGCGGTCGTCGTCATATGCAGAGTCGGATTGAATTGAGCGACACCTGTTCACAAAGTTTGTCGACGTGACAGAACTATAGTTTTGCCGCAACTGCACAGATTCTCCGAAGCGTACCTCTACACGGAAGGTTTTCATATGACTGTTGCGACTTGTTCGCACTGTCCGGTAGGTTATCTCACCTGATTCGAATTTAACGATTAGTTCACCAATGCTTCCTGGTGAGCGTTTCTCAAACTTCCCTCACGCCAATGCCAGTTAAGTATCTTGTGTTCAATAGCCTAAAACCTCTAGGCAAATGTCAAACCAAAACGGTTATGCACAACAGCATGATCTGGGTCCAGGTGACGTTTCCAAACTGCGCTACCGTCTTTAACAGATTGGCGCCATTTGTAACAGACTGCCATATGATCCACCTGTGTCCACGGCCGAGAAGCACAGAAAATTCTCCATGTAACACAATGTCTCTTCCCGTGTTGAAATACAGCACTTGAACTATACAGACCATGGAATGCGCACAGCTGCAGCAGTCTTTCATCAGTGTGGGTACGTTGTGCCCGAACACCAAACACACCGCCGAATGGTTTTCCTCCGGAGAAAGACGACCAGGTTGAAAAGTGAAATCGTCGGCCAGTGTGATGATGCCAGAACGTTTAGTCTGCGTCAGACTGTCAACGAGGGTGTCGTAGAACGCATCTTTGGTAACATCTGAACAGCTATCCGTTGGAGCGTGCGCCTATGTGATGGATATTTGCGTTGTCAGACTTAAATCCATGAACTGAGTTTGACAGCACGTGAGCGACTGTTCCCTGAGACTCTGTTCTGTCACTCTCTAATTCTCACTTCAGCCTGACCGGAGAACTTGGGAGAGAAGCATCTGCAGCGACAGTTATCTGGAGCTGAGCTCGAGTGGCTGGCAGTTTTAGAACCATAGATTCGCGTCTCCCACACAAAACACACATCAGGCTCCAGACTTGAGAAAGTACTTGCCAGAGCAGTTTGTTGGTCAACTTATTGGAGAGTGCGGACATTGAAGTCGCCGATATTTGCCAGTTGTTTCGGCTTTAGAACACAGTTATTGCCTGAGGACACAGGAAAAGGGGAAAGCTTAGGGGACAAGGTAGAGAGAGCCGGCGGTGACAGGCGAATAATGTTGCTATCAGGAGAATAACTATTGACATCCTGGTCGTTCGTACCGCTAAGTGAAATGGATTTGAGGAACCTCAACCCGAGTCTCTGACCTAAAAGTCTGATTCGTGAGACAACAGGAGATAGGACTTCCTTGGATGACTACTCAGGACCAGTGACACACGAGTCTGACTTACTTAGCAGTGAGAGGCTTGTCTAGCCGGAGGACAGTGAATGAAGCATGGAAGTCTGATTCTAATCGCTGTTGATCATGATAAGCGTATTCGAAGGTATGTCAGGTTCGATTGATACCTGATGTTTTTCGACTATATTAAATAATACGCCGGCGGTCGCGTTCATTCGTTGGACGACCGGAGAGCCCCTTATTGTCTTTATCTTCCCCACCCGGTAAAAGAAAATCCAGTACCCACGAAAATATTCCTTATCATCGTCATAGACAGCAATACATCAGTGGTTCACACTAATGCTTAACCACCACACAAACATGAAGAAAAAGCAAACCCTATACAGGAAGGGAGAGAAAGAAAAAAGGGGACGGGAAGGGACTTAACTACTGAAAATAACTGCGTCCATATTCAAACATTCAAAATCTAGTTGCCTACACCCTGCAAACAAACAACCGAGCTGCAAGTGAGAGTAAGGCGTCGTCAGCGAGACAGATTCCTCACGGCTTTCACTGCCTCGCATCATTAAGTGCACTCACTTCACAGACAACTCGGCCAAACAACGACAACATTCATGCCACTGAGCTCGATTAGCCACCATCTCATCTATAGTCTCCAACCACCGACTCTGTGAGTCGCGAGGGCCCCAGCCTGGGAGACGAACACGACCCACAGTGGTCAACCCCTTGGTGAACGACTTCATTTCCCTACGCCAGATCATCATCTGTCCACCTCGCACTTTACACCAGTCGGTCGCAATGTCAGCGAACAGTGCTCCGTGTGGAAGACGACTAGCTGGCATCCCTAATACGTGACATAACCATATAAGCCTGTGTAAACGTAGAGAATAAACATAAGAACTCGATTGACAACCTAACCTCTTCGATACTGACACGCTAGTGCCACCCGATACGAGCGATTGAACGCAGACATCGGTGATCAAATACTTGAAGACGGCTCACGTCTTCTACCCTGAGTGGCCAAGTTTCGCTGCCGTAAAGTAATATGGCCCTCACCGTTGTCTTATACACGCGACATTTAAACATCACAGGAATGCCTCTCTGTCACCATAGATGCCCCAGATTAGCGAATACCGCCCTAGCCTTAGAGATACGCGCTTCTATCTCATTCCCTACACCTCCGCCGCCGACGCTGATGCAGCTTCCCAGGTATACAAACCG
>QNGE01001174.1:147093-186279 GCA_008508345.1 Paragonimus westermani
GTGTGGGCTGAGATACTGCCAGGACGCCCAGACCTAGACAGGAGAACGATTAGGGTTCTCAACCAAAGCCTTTGGCTCAAAAGCCTGTACCGCAAGGCAGCGGGTGGGTGGCGGTATACCAGAAATTGTACGTTTTTCGGGAAGAGATGCCAACCGTCTTCCAACCCTCAACCTGGAGGACCAGGAGACTGTGGTTTGTCGGACCTCTACCTGTTGGCCTGCCTGGTATGAGTAACTCTGTCCAGTTTAGCCCTAAAGTTCATCGAGATGCGCAAGCTGTCACACCACGTCGAGGTCCAGTCTCACCGTGACTGGATGCTCACAGGACCGCGCGTTTACCCAAACATTCCAACGCGATCAGTTGTGCGATATACCATCCCATGATTGCATTTGCTTTATAGTGTTATTTGTGTCTATGCTGTTGTGTCTCTATTCAGGTTCAATCAACAGTAAGCCTTACGGGCAATAACAGTAGCAGAGAACACGTGAATCAGTAGGTGCACATACCATATTGTCACATTTACAAGCGGTAGTATCATTTTAAAGTGCGTGGATGAGTGAGCTGTTGACCGTTGAAGCGACAACCAATCAGGACAAACCTTTAGCTTTTTCACGATTGTGCGGCACACAGCCGGCGCTAACGTGCATAAAACAATGCAACCTGGTGTAAGGCATTACGCTGTCGTGATTGACGCCATTTTGGTTTTCGTTTGTGTAAGTTGTGTGCATGACTTACTGGGCCTCTGACTCACGCTTGTTTCTGTTTTTGTTACTATTCTAGATTCTCGCTGTGCTCCCGTCCTTCAGGGAGACGCTGCTCCCCAGTACTTCCACTCCGTCGCGCATTACACTGGTAATATTACATTCAGGTCACGTGCTCTATCACATTTATTACTTGATTTTTCGGTCAGTCCGGTTCTCTTGTAAAATACATAAAGCTTCCATTGTGACAATTTCGTTTTCTCGCTGTTGCTTTCATCGCATGAGCTGGCTGTACCCAATCGTCTGATCGCTTCCCTTTAGCCTGTCTGATTAAGTTTCACCTGCAAAGAACCGATGTTCTAATCAGTATAATCTTCCAGATTGATGCAGCGCATAATCTTGATCACCACATCAAACCTGCAGAGTAGGTTAAGTGGATGCCTGCTCGTTTTCATACCACCCCAAAACGGTCGATCGTTTTTAGCTCATGGGCGAAATGAAGCGTATCAGCCAATTGACTAGCCCACATATCTCATAGGTCGATTCAGTGAGCGAAATCCGAATAAAAGAGAACGACATGAACGAATTGTGTTGGGACAATCTACTTCACATCGATGTCGAATTGCACAATACTCTTGTGATCCAATTAAATCATTTCAAATGCTCGCCATATTGATGCGTGCTAATTAGAACTTTACCCCGGATGCTTACTTTGGCAAATGTCTGTGGGTGCATACTGTAGAACGTGGCTGGCCCGGCGATTTGGAATGCTTGGCGCACAGCCTAAAAAAATCAGGGAGTTGGAAAGCTCGCTTCAACCTGAACAGTAAAAATTTTGCGGAGAACTCAGGTTCATGTAGTTTATAAAGTGTGAATCAGTTATTTCGGTTCGGTTATTGCTTTGTCCTTTCTGTTTGCGTTTGGTTAGCTGGTTTATTTCGTTAGCTAACCTCGATTGCATCTGTTCAGGCCCCGGCTGTGTTGACTGTTGATCTTTTGCCTTGCTTCGACCGACTGTGGTCTTTAGTTTTTATCTCGACACGCGATTGACCAGTGTTTGCCGGCAAATTGAGTTTACCTTGTGGGTGATTCTTTGTTTTGACTACGACCGGAGCATGCGTTAATCGGACAGCGTTCGCGGTTGATTGCAACTCCCTAACACACCGAAGCAGCTAAACTGCTATTCAAATCACTGTTCAACATTCTGGGCAGGTTGGAAACTTACGCATTGGTAACTTGTGTGATTTCTGGATTAGTTTATTTAAAACGGACAGTCTTGCGCCGTTAGCCCGGATACGCTAGAATTCCCGGACGCAACCGTTGCTCCCGTTCGATCACCAGGTTTCGCGATATTTTCGTAAACTGCGATGTCTGACTTCAAAGATTGGCTGGCTTCGTAACACTGTCTGTCAGCCAGTCTTACTCAGTGTTTACAAACACCCCAGAGGAAATGGTGAGAAACCCGATCGTCCGCTGCACAGTGCGCCCACCCATAACAATTAACTAATCAAATGTATACTTCGCTACAGGCTTGTCTAATTTCGATCAACGCTGCGCGATGGAACAAAATATTTTCTTAACAAGCTAGGTTCAGGGATTTGGTGTGACTGTTTATCTACGTTTAACAGTTGGTACCCTCTTCTTGAGGACATCAGCGAAACAGTCATTCTGGTGCAAGCCACCTAGAATTGAGGCGAGTCGACCAATACGAGTAATCTTGCCCAAATTCTTACCACCCATAGATGATTTCGAGGTAATCTCTGTGGATCTGTGCCAGATGGTGGAACGCCGTTTCGAGTGCTGAAAGTTCGTGCTGCTTGGAGGCATAGTGGTATGAACACAACTCCAGGTCTTTTCCTGCTCGAGTGGAAACTGACGGGACTTAACTTTTTTCCTTATGAGAGACAGACTGGGGCACTCAGACGAGCTGAATTTAAGAGCAGCTTGTTTTTGATAACGTGAATTGGTTGACTAATTGTTTCTTCCGTCTGCAGTTTGACTTTCGGCTGGACACGACGCAAACCATTGGCTTAGGAACCTCGCCGGTGATTGGTTTTGCAGAACACGCCATTGTATTCACAATCCATTAGTGGCTGATGATCAGAATATCGGTTTATATTCTCTTTGAATAGGGTTCACCTATTCAGGGTGCTCAGTACATTTTCAACTACAGGTTTTCGTTCTTCTGTTGGATAGCCTCTCAGGATTTCATTGGTTTGTCCAATGAGCTGTCGAGATGCGCATGTTACATCACGTTAACGTCTAATCGCCTAATAGCGGGAGTGCGTTATAATAAATTTAACGATCGTTGTGTAAAAATTGCCTCTATCATTTTGTTGCAGGTGCTCACATACGTCCTCTGTTCCAGTGAAACGCTGACGAGTCTGATGTGAAATCACACAGGCAGGTCGTTGCGTGTTTGACATGCACACAATCTTGAAAAGGGAGTTTTCTCCAATGGGATAAATGACCATGCAGTTTGTGGTTCATTTTGACAATAAAACTGTTATCACATGACTAGTTGAAATATCTATCGCAGCCCATCTACTGAACTAAGATAGTTCATAATTATAAAGACGCATCGATCTGACTGATTCAATGCCATACGCGAACTGTTGCAGGTTCATTCTGTTCGGTAAATTATATGCGTCAAGTTTGAATTACTCCTTTTCTTTACTCATTCAGTTTCCCCCCACTTCGCTCATATGTGGTTTGCCTTTTTAGATTCTCCGTGATGCGGCGGACGTACATCACTCTTATCATGTCCGCTTTGATTCTCTTCCTGTATGTTTTTCAAGTGAGGCTGAACAACTCATTCAACGTTGCTTCGCAACACTCAGCTGATCCTGGGCTTCTTGTGTCTACTTCGTCTAATCTACCTGTGAATAACATTTATTCCTCCGGATTTGAACCACAACTTATTGTGTATAACCGCATCCCCAAAACCGGGGGCACGGCCCTGGTCCATCTAATTTATCGTCTGTACAAGCAGAACAACGTGTCGATTACACTTTTAAACATTTCCCAAAATGGATTTTACCTCAATTCGGTCAACCGAATGCTGCTTGTGAGGAACATATCCAGTCGGCTGTATTTGCGTCCTCTAATGCTGCATGGTCACTTTGCCTATTTCAATTTCCTCCAATTCGGATCTCATCTCAAACTAGTGTATATAAACATGATTCGAGATCCATTAGAGCGACTGGTATCGTACTATTACTTTCTGAGATTTGGTGACGACTATCGCCCACATTTAGTTAGAAGACGTATGTCTAATCCATCGGACCAAATGCAAACCTTCGATGATTGCGTGCAAACTGGAGGGCTGGATTGTCATCCAAACGACCTATGGGTTCAAGTAAGCCTCATGAAAAAAGTCTACTGTTAGGTTCACACCTGCTTCAATTAGATCGCTTATATATGGTTGAAATTGATGATTTAATTTTTTCCTTATTAGCGTCCATATTTCTAAACGACGGCATGAAATGTGTACATTCTGTTTCTTATCCAATGCATACAGGTCCCGTTGTTTTGTGGACATGCGTCCTATTGTCGAATTCCTGGCAATCCTGCTGCAGTGCGCGCAGCAAAACAAAGGGTTACTGAGGATTATTTACTCGTCGGCCTAACTGAAGCTTTTGATGAATTTGTGATATTGTTAGAAAAGCTGCTTCCCCGTTTTTTCTCCGGATCCTCGGCTATCATTAGACGAACACACGGATGGCGCATGCGTCGTACCAGATATAAACCACCGATCAGTGAAAGGGTCAAATCTCTGTTCCGTAACAATTCTGTGTGGCAAGCTGAACAGGAATTTTATGAGTTCGTCAGAAGAGAGTTCTGGAACACTCGTAATGGTTTGCTTCAAAGCTCAACGATGATCTCAAATGGCAGTGCTTTCAAAGGAATCCCCGTCGTTTGGAATAAACAACGGATTCTTTTCACACGAACAAGACCCCTACCTGACGAATAACGGTACATTGAACGTATGTAACACGGATCATTGAATACCATCGTAGTCACATGTTGACGCTAGCGAATACGTTCCTATCTTGAAGGACAGTATTGTTAGAATATTAAGAAATTGGTAGTTATGGATGAGATTACAACATTAAACAATTATTCCTTGTTAGCACCGCTGTGTTTACGTCCACTGCTCACTTAATCGGCGAAAATCTAGTTAACGTGTTTACCTTTGCTCCCAAAGCGGCTTACTTAGTGCGCCTGAAACAATCCTTCGTTTTCACGTTGAACTTCCACTTTATCATGTCTTGATATCAATCACATGATCCGATATCAGTTTAAAATGTCTCCACCGGTTTCTCTGGTGTTATTCCTTATCACCGGACTGATCCAAGTTAAGGGGAACAGACAGTAGACATAAACACATCACACTGGAGCCCTAACGCTGCCGAAATTGGAACTACCGGGCTTTTTAACCAGTTGTCAGTGGACCAAGGTAATCCGAGTATACTGGAACGATGAAGAAGTGAGGCGTGTCCTACAGGAAACACCCATATTTTGATGAAAACAGTCATGCTGCATTTAGCGCCTGGTGTCCCAGCTCGATTGAGTCTTCTCATTGGGACTCCAGTGCGAGGATTTCGTTTTTACTCTCCATTCCACTGTGTGTCACCATAATCTTTTCATTTTGTAGTTACAGTGTTTGTTATAATGTATATATATATATATATGTACACATGTATGTATCAACGTATGCAGTGTATATTTTTCCTATAACATATATATATGTTTGACAATGGGCCCTACTATGGATGAAACGTCACAATAAATGGCTACTTGATGTTCGCCTTTTACACTTATATACATATATATATATGATGTGGCGAACAAGCTGGTTTTCAGTGATTTATCATCAGGCTAACTACGTCATAGTTTGTACAACTATTTTGTAAGCAAACCATTAAGGGGTAAACGGAGAACGGATTGTTAATTATTCCAGTGAAATCAGTGTCAAACTGTAACCAAGTACCCAATGGAACAGTGGGTCTTGACAAGCTAACAGGGTAACTGGTTGGCCAAAGCGGTTCAGCACCTTCCTCATGTTAGCCTGTTAAGACCCACTGTTCCATTGGGTGCTTGATTACAGTTTGACGTTGGTTCGACTGACCTCATTAACAGTCCGTTCTCCGTTTACTTCTTTAATGATTCCCTTGTAAAATCATTATACGAATTATGATATCCTTGGATTGCTTCAACGATTCGAATAGACCCATGAGTTCATTAGAAGACAAAGGTGATTTTGGCGAACGGTCTGTTTTCGGTTATTCATCATCGGGCCAATTACGTAACATTTTATACCATCATGGTTGTCAAGTGAGAAGAAATCAAGAGCAATTAGTCACATAACTACATCAGTTACGTACCGCTCAGACAGATCATCATCATCATCATAGACAGAAGAGAAACCTCGTTCGTAGTTTAACACACAGAGCTATGAGGATATGTACTGATGACATGATTGGAACAGAAATGGTCTTTTTTACGGCGGATACTCGCGGAGAACCCTTTTCCTGTAAAATTCGTGGATAAACATATGGAACTGACAGAACTAAAAGTTAAGCTCCTATCTGCGGAAAAGAAGTCCGTTTACATGACGCTAGCCTACAAAGGCGAGTCCTTGGCCGAATTGGTGACTCGTAGAATACGTAACGCAATTGAAAAGACCTACAATGCGGCACAACTGCAAATCACATTCGGATCAAACCCGGTAGTCCACGTACAACTCAAAGATACGTTGCCTAAATGTGTGATTTCATTTTGTGTTTACTCCTTCACATGCTCCTGTGGAGCAAGTTACGTCGGTCGCACAACCAGGCGCCTTTCTCAGAGGATACGTGAGCACCACCCCACTTGGCTAGCTAAGGGCGAGGTGAAGTCCATTTCGAGTGCAATTCTGGCGCACCTTGTAGACACAGGGCACCAAATCTCCCCAGAAGTGGCTTTCCAGCCCATTTACCGCCTGCCCAGCCGTCAATCTAGAGGAGTCAAATTTCGTATTCTGGCCACCGCGGAAGCGATCGGAATCCGGTTGCGCAATCCACAGTTGTGCGCTCAGAAGAAATTTGTTCAGACCCTACGGTTACCATGGCCCCCCATTACCCACTTGACAACTCCGGAGGTCAATTTTGTTACTTAATTGTCGTCCAATTCACAACCGTTTGATGTAGTTATGTGACTAATTGCTCTTGATTTCTTCTCGCTTGACAACCATGATGGTATAAAATGTTATGTAATTGGCCCGATGATGAATAACCGAAAACAGACTGTTCGCCAAAATCACCTTTGTCTTCGAATTGTGATATGTTCAGCCTGATGAGGTGTTACTGAAAGTGAGCTTGTTCGCTACAATGTATCTTTCATGACAGCATTGGGGGGTTTTACCCAATGTATATAAATATATAACGTTCGTGTGCGGGGTTACTTATTGCGATCTACACACATATGACATTGTTTTTGTGATTGTCACTAAGAACGTTGGATCGGAGCAAGCGCTGTCTTCAACGCTTATAGCGTTTGTGCCTCAGGTTTGGTTTGATTTTTCCAAGACTAAGTTGAAAAATGTAGCTATCAATTGCGGTTCAGAAAGGCCTTTTTAAAACTTGTTCCACGTCTCCTTCTAAACAACGTACAGGACCATATATCATAGCCACAAGAAAACATACTCTCACTTGATCCCTGGAAAGCAAGTACGGATACAGCTCAGCGCCGCTCATATCTGGCGATAGAAACGAGCTGTATAAGAGGGAGAGGCAGGCGGCCAGGTCGAACTTGAAAGGTGTTCATATTCATAAGCTGGTAACGTTTTGTCCGCTCTCTCAAGAGTTTAATTCGTTTGCTCACTAGATACCCACAAGTTACGGGATAGAACGAAGGTGAATGGAAGACGGCCGTACACAGCTCTTCCTGGCAGCGGCGCACCTTTATCCTTACCAGCATGAAGGGAACGTATGAGAGAAGTTACAGCAGTCACCAACATGAATTTTCGCTATTCGGGACGAACGCCTCATACTGTGTAGTACTACATCACATCAGGATACTCGAAAAAAGAGAGAATGTGTCCTAGCTAATCCGTGCAGATGTATGCTTCGGCCTTGCTATTGTGTGGATGGCGTGTGGACCGATCGGTCTTGTGCACATGCATGTATCTGTATGAATTGTGTGGATCCGAAGGGCTATAGTGGTCAGGACTTTGGTGCTTCCAGCTTCATCCATGTCAGATATGCCAGAGGAAAGCAGCCAGACAAAGAACAGGACTACTGACTGCGTAAGACTGCTTAGGTAGTGACGCACTATCCTAGGAGTACAAAAAAGTAAATATGGTTGTGGGTGCAGGAGTTAGATACGGTTCCCTATAAATGAGGACTCCGATCGCCCAGCGGTTGACCGTGACCACCGGTGTTCCATTCTGTGCTGTCGGGAGACTTCTAATACTCTTGAAACTTGATGCAGCTTACAATACATATACGGCACGCAGCAGCAATGAGTATCAGATGTCAATGTCTTATTCACTTGGCGGACGGGTTGGGTCAACCTTTCACTGCCAAGCGAGACATGCCTTTGAGTTACTGGCCCCTGATAGGATCTTCCCAAAAAACTGCATAACCTATTGTTTTGCTGGTCGGGGTCTTGAGTCACAGGCTCAATGCGAGGTTCTTCAAGCCGGCCTGGGGCGTGCTCGCGGACACTGTTTATTGGTAAATGTGCGGGTGGTTAGATAGATATAGCATCGGATGACCACACCGTATCCGCTACTCCGGACAGTACGTAGGGAATAGATGGCAGCAACAGTAATCGAAACAATCGGTTTCCTGTGTGATTTAATTGTCTTAAGTCTGTTTTGATAAAAGAACGAAATGTTTGCTGTTTCCACAATAGGCTTACTCGATGAAGATAGGAGTGCCACGTTCTGTGGCGTTTGCCGTCAACGTACTGGTCGGATTCGTGGAGTCAGGCACGACTGATAAAAAAAGATTGAACTGATGCATGTCTATGCTAGCCACCGACAACACAATAATCCGACGGCTTGCTT
The DNA here is from genome assembly GCA_008508345.1 of Paragonimus westermani. NCBI lineage: Eukaryota > Metazoa > Platyhelminthes > Trematoda > Plagiorchiida > Troglotrematidae > Paragonimus > Paragonimus westermani. Next base: position 155,849 of record QNGE01001174.1, read on the forward strand.
AAGACTATGTTTGGCTTGTTAATACTTATTGGTCCGCAACGATTGACGGGGACTGAGGAGCAGCATGGATTCATGGTCAGTCTCACCGCTGTTGGTATGATGTTTGTCGCCCCTCATCTCTCAGGGCAGGTGCCGTAAACACAAGCAGCTACTGAGCACCCTTTCGTTAGATTTCACTGGGTGTTTGATTACGTGAACCATGAAGGATTGTGGACGGTAATGACGAAGTTTGGATGTCCAAGTAAGTTCGTCAACTTAATCAGCATTTTAAACGTGTATGAAGGCGGCTTTGCAGTTGTTTGAATGGACTTCCGATGATTCCGAAATTACCACTGGCATGAAGTAAGGTTGTCCGTGTGGTGGATGTTTACCTCGGCACTACCGCCCATCGGTTCATATACATGCCTTCTCATCATTACTACCACATTAATAAAGCGGATAAGCTATGCTTGCCGAATCCTAGTGTGTTCTACTGATTCACTATTTTATTCGTCTCATTAAAACCCTCGATAGATTGCTTCCTACGACAGCAACAGTTTGACGCTGTCCCTCGGTCTCCTAACACCTGGAAACACTAGACACATCAACATGAGATCTTCGTGAATTTCTTGTGGTCTGTTGAGGTTCATCAATCGGATCAGCGGAAGACTAATGAACTATATCTCCCCAGCTGTTTATGAATTAACCTTTGACTCCCTTATGTTTGAAACAGCCATAGCGACTTCAGATTCTCCGTACGTTCAAGCGGAGAATGTGTTGGCAACAATAAAGCAAGAGGTGAAGCAGAAACTCCATTCGTTCGGTTCAAAGTTGAGGCTGTTTGCAAAAGACTACTTTTAGTGCATTCACTGCAGAACAGCACAAGGTTGAGGCTCCTCGGAAGGCGTTCATCACAGGTATTCAGTCTAGTCTCATACGTCAAAGACTTCTTCAACAAAGGACGTTTGATTTCAGAACTTCTGTCGTTGATGGGTGGAGCCTTTGCGGAGTAAAATCATAGTGCCATCAGCGCGGTTTTCGGGCATCACTCGGTCATTGCTGTGCAGCACCGCTTTATGAAATTTCTGAATATCGGCACTTTACGTTAATCCTTACAGATTTATGTTCCGATGTCCTACTTTGACACGATTTCCTTAGTCAACATCAGTGTACAAAAACTCCTGACGACACCAAACCATCTTCCCTTTGTGGAATGTCAGAGGCTAAGGTTAAGCAAAAATTCGGCGCCAATTGCAGACCAACAACACAGTCGGGACGTCATCTACCGCTAGCTCTGTCGAAAGCCTGGCTCAAAAATCGCCACTGGATGACTGAACCCTCCAACTCCTCTTGAAGAGCCCAAGTTCTGATGACGACGAACGAGAATCACAGACGTCGCATGGCTGCTAATTATGGCCGAACGAACAATTGGCACACGTACCAGGATGCATATCCTCTACGCCAAATTGATGAGTCTGTCCAAGACTGATGAATACAAAATCTACAACACTGGGTTTGGGAAACGCCTACCGCCAAATCCCCTTCAGCGCTAAGGGTAAAAAAAATATGGATCTTGCGGAAACCTAAACCCACCTCGTCGAATTCTTTTCAGGAAGGTCAACGACGTTGCGTGTTCCCACCGCACGTTTGATAACGTAATAAAAATGGAAAAGTTCACTGATACATTTATATACGTTGATACCATGGGAATCTGTGGGAAGAATCAGAAATTTCTTCAAGCTTCAAAGGCGTGCGACATCACCATCAACAGAACCAGGTGTCATCGCGGCGAGTTCGGCCAACGTTCTCAGGTGTGAGCTATCATAGGACCGTGAAGCTGGACTCAACAAAATTCCATCCCTTGCGCGGACAGGATCCGCATTAGGACGTCGACTCCCAACCAGTGTGTCGTAAAACTGTTCGCACTCTGTTCACAGTTGATTTCTCGTTTTCCATGTAAACATCAACCCAGTTGCAACAAACTATTTTCGCTACCAGAAACTATTCAGTTCTTGTGTACACTAAAGTAAGTACCAGTGAAGGTAGTGGTGATTACTGTTGGTTTTGATGTACCTCTTCCCGTGGAAACAGACACTTTTGACGTTATCCTTGCGGCGTCACCCAGTCGAAATGACCAACCGATGATATTCTACTCCGGAATCACATCCTTTTTGTAAAACAAGAGGCTTATGCCATTATTGAAGCCGTTATAAAGTGACAGCAAATCAAACTAGTAATTGATCGATTGTCTACAATCCGTAGGCATGACAAACATTACTAGTGTCGAGTAATAAGACTTTGTGATGGTCGATCGAATTGTCTTGTTTCCAGCAGGATAATTATCATCCTAGGCCTGAAAACCAAGTTACGGACGCTTTGTCTCATGGCTTCCAGTCGGACCTTTGGGTACAACCCTCAAGTGAATTGCAAAATGTAACGTTTGTGGGAGGCTGTTCCCCATACAATCAGAGGATACGACGCAAACCAACCTTGGGTACCTGAGGCCTCAACGATCGCACGGAATCTACCAACCAACTTGGACGATCTTGAGACAGTAACAACCAACACGCTACTACCCCCCTCCCCGAAGCCGCGATAGTTAGTAGTACGGGACTCACAAATGGGTCATGTTAGCTATCTCTGGGTTCATAACGCCAAGTCCCGCTCGGATAATAACAGTACCCCGTTTCCCGTGTAACTGAAAGGCTGGGATCTAGTTTTCCGAGCGTGGTCTGCGGGAAGCTATTTGTGTATGGTAGGCCAATTCAATAGGGCAACATATGGTGTTAAAAATTCCACTCATAAGCCAGTATCAGAATGGAGGCTAAGTGAGCGTGCCCGAGAGGCCTGTACATACCTGTAACTAAGATTGTCCGGTGCAACCGGTTCGCATCGCACTTCTGTAGTTGTCTGGAGTATCGACAAAAGAGACGTTTCGAATGTCAACATTTTTGCGTCCCCTGTCCCGACGAATGGGCACAAAACTCACCCGGCAACACCCCATGGGCCTTGCATGTTCCTACGCGAACTGGAATCAAGCCAGGTGGTTTTAACTTTAGTGGTCTGTGGTAGTATCGGAACTTGTGACATTTACTCATAACGCCTCTAAACCTGATCAGACAGCACTGCTTAATGTACCCAATGTACGAGATACCATAGAAGGGAAACCTGCGAAAAATACTGGAAAAAGTTGGGTAGAATTGCTGTTCGTACAGACTGCCGCTCGCCTCCATTCGGATGGCGTCCCTGTCCCGTAAATCGAGTGATTACGGGACCCCTGACCGGGCAGGCGACATTCACCCAACGACTACCCAACGGAACAGTTGTGGTTTTCCTATTTCACGACAATGTCCACACCTGCGAAACTGTTGGTGGTTACGGTAGATAATAACTGGCTTGGTCAATGCCGACTTAGTGTACGGACTACGTGGAACCAACCGTTGCGGATCAGCTGATTGTCTTTTCTGGGATTTCCCAAACTATGCGACGAACTGCCGTGTTGCTCGCGCGATCACTGCGTTTGATGTGGGCTAATTAGTGGATGCATCATCGGTCAACCGCAGCCTGTTGATATCTGTCACGAACAAGCTAAATTTTCAAACCACACAAAAAGCTAGGTCGCACAAAAATCTTGCGCACCTCCCCCTTCAGCTACGGTGGCTTTGCAGGTTTAATGAGTTCAGTGATCTCGACCTGTCTCGGAAGTCCTAATCGCGGGGTTATCGATTGGAGTTAACAGGCAGTAACTGTGTCTCCTCTCGAGACGATCGGGCAACCTGATGGTTGGTCACAAGCGAGGGTGGTTGAGCGTTCACATTTGATAATTCGGTCGTGCCTAATGTGAGGTCAATGGCGCAGTGGTTGACACGGTTGCCTCATGATTGGAATGGCCGGAGTTCAAATCCCGGCCGTGGCAAAGATATGCACTACTGATGAGCTCTAATGAGAGCGAAACTCGAGTCTAGTGCTTCTTTTCGAAAGAGGCTGGCTGCAAACTCCCTCTGAATGCGAACGCTGCGATCAAATGTGAGTGCTTGTCAACTTGTAAATAAACCAAATCCCCGACTACTCATCAGTAACGTAGAGTAAGCTAGAAAGAAGGCTCCGCGTGGCTGTTGTTTTTATTGATACCTTTTCGATCGATCGACGAGATGACATTGCCCAAACAAGTGATCATTCTTATTCACAGTCATTCCATTACGTCGTCTGGTGAACAGATTTACACAAACATACCTGCGCAGGCAACTCCCTACCGTAAGATGACTGACTAAAGGTCATCCAGCTTGTTAATGTAACGAATGTAACTGCTGTTACATGGGTCATTTCGAGCACGATTATTGATGTTTCATTAAATTTCACTTAGGATAACAGGGGGTCGTTAAAGCTTAATGATTTTGGAAGAAGGGTTCCGAAAAACTCGTTTTGTACATCGAACGTAAGGGTACAATGACCAGGAGGGAGAACCATGACACTGTTCTGATGAAGATTGGACACTGATCAGTTCGAAACACCCTATCCCTGGTTTGACCGTGGCTAATTTGTTCTCTCACCCGAAGGGTGAATGCGTTTTTGATTTTTGCCGCCCTCTTCTTCCTAATATGTCTGAAAACGAATAAGACGAAATAGTGAAATACGCAAAGGAAGTACCGTATAGATTCTACCTTACCCCCACTTGCTATTTTTTGCCTGTAAAATACAAGCACCTTGCATGTGGGCGTATCGACAAGGTTTTTGTGAATGAAACTCCATCTCTCTCCTCGTTTGGCCTTAAATTAAGGCGGCTGAGCATTAATGTCAAACGCTGGTGTATTTTTGTCGAAGTCCTGATATAAACATTTGCTCCGGTGAGATGTGGTAAACAGCAGCCAGACCTTTTGAGGTCACCCTCAGCCATTTATGTTCTAACAAGTGAGGTGTAACGATTCGGGTAACGGTGATCACACACTGAGGGCTGTATTACTATACAACGGTGAACCTTGTCCGCCTATGGTTGAGGACCTGAACCGTCTTCAAGCAGTTGATCATCGACCGCTCACATGGGGTGACATCATAGAGTAAGCAACGAAGAGATTAGGAAACGGGTATTTGGTAGTGATTGTCAATCGAGTTCTTTTGTTCAATCCTCACATTTCCATTGACGTAGATGTCTAGACCACGCATTAAGGATGCCAGCTAGTCGTCTACCATACCGAGCACTCTGCCGATTGGCGTAAGGTGCGGGGTGATCAGACGATGACTCGATATAGAGAAATGAAATTCGTCAGAGAAGTGGTCGCTGTAGATCGGGCCCATCTCCGTCGGGGACGTTAGGTGAGATGGCGGCTAATCGGGCTAGATTGCGTGAATGTTGTTTGGCTGAGTTGTCTATGAAGTGCACTTAATGGTGCAGGATAGCGAAAGCCGTAAGGAAGCGTTCCTACTGATAACGTCTTTCACTTACAACTCGGTTTTCAGTTTGCAAGGTGTAGGCACACTGGGTATAGACAGCTGTTTTTAGTAGTTAGGTCCCTTCCTATCGTCTTCGTTTGTTTCCCTCGTCCTGTACAAGGCTTCCTTTTTTCTTCATAGTTGTGGTAGTTAAGCACCGTTGAGAATTGTTAAGGCAAGCAGGTGTTATGCCATAACGCAAAGAAGACCCCCAAATATGCTCTCGGTGTGCGCTTCCAGAATTCGCTAATATCTAGCGACCGTCACATATCTAACAAGCCGTGACATTCAGCGAGCACCAAACGCATCCACTCAGCATAGACCAACGTCTCTTACTTGTGAATAATATCGTGGGACTGTGCACTGTCGTTACTCGCGTTCGAATTGTGAGTCCGTATCTACCTGTTCAGCTAATCTACAGTGTTTGTGTAGTTTCATGCTTCAACCAACACGGTCTATTAGATGCTGTGGATCGTTCGGAACTAACTACTAAGAAGGCATCCATCACGAAAGCTATGTAGAGTTCAATATAATACCAAAGACTGAGTTTTTGTTTGTGTCCTGTCTTTTGGGTACAGCCGGTGTATGCTGAGATTGTATTTTTAAACAATCAAAGCTTTCTCTTTATCCACATATAGCACAGGCTGAAGGCGATATGCGGTGAGAACACAAATGAATGCAGAAAAAGGTTAAGATAGGTGTGTGAAAAAAATTCGGCAAAACCGAGGGTATCTTGCATTGAGCAGGAAGAGACTTGGGACCTCAATAAGACCAGTGATTCATAGAAGACAACTTCGCTGTTTTTGTGTTACCGCTGAGCAGGTGTTCGGTAGAGAATGTAGAAAAGGAAACCCGATTGAAGTCTAGACATACAGGCGATTTTTAAAAGTCACGATGTCGAGTGTTGATGTATAGTTAACGTTGAATCTGCTTCATTGGAGCTTGGCACGCTGCTAGTCTGGCTGACAAAAAATGGCTTGCTCAATCCGACAGTCACAGCCACGGCGGCGGAGGAGACGGCATTGGAAATCTGTAACGAAATGCATGGGAAATAAAATCTCTTAGTACCTCTTGCTTAAATCACTTCAGTGAAAGTCCTACGGTATGCATCGAAGCACGCAGGCCAGTTTTCGTCCCATCGCCTTCAGAATAAGTACTCGAATGCAACTCGGTCAGAATTATATAATCTTCTGCTTAAAAACGAACGATGCAGCTGGCGGATTCAGGTAAGTAAACGGATCAACCGATCAGTAAAAATTAGTCGGGAGAACACCACGATGAGTCTACAAACTACAAAAATGGAGGGGAATATGATGCGCCATCGACTCTTCTACGCGTGTCGTATGCGTGTCTGTCTATTGATCGCTCGATAACCATTCGGATTGGCCATCTTATAGACCGTGAGAACTAATCGTACACATGCTCATTGCTCATATATTGCGTACTGTTTTAAGTTAGATTGACTGCTCTGTTGTTGCTGCTGCTGCGGTAAACCGTTTTATCATTTTGTTAGGCGGCAAATGTAACAGAATACGACTGGGGAGACAGAAAAGCAGTATTTCGGTACCCGCCTGTTAAATAAACACTGGAGATCGAACCCTTACAAGTTACTTCAAGAAGCAACTCAAATAAGGAGGATAAATCAACGTCAACTTTCTCACAAATCGCAAATTAACACTAACAACCTCAGAGTAACCGAGTAGGGAGACTAGTGAGTCGGACAATGGTTAGTCACTAAAGCACCGTTGTGAAACATTGAGTAACAAGTTACAACTGCCATAATATGAATGCATACGAGTTGCGATCTCCTGCATGGTCTTATTCAAAAATGACGGATGGTCAGGTCAACGTTAGTTCATCACAGTCATTCTATTACATGGTCTGGTGAGCAGATTTGCACGAATGTACTCGCACAAGCAGCTCGCAACCGTATAGATAACTAACGAAAGGCCACCCAGCTTGTTAATGTAACGAAAGTAGCTGCTGTTACATGCATCATTTCGTGCACGATGATCGATGTTTCATTAAATTCCACAAGCATCAAGTGGGAGAAGTGGTAACGTGGAATAGTGAAGATCTGACGCTGACTTTGATGGGCGTGCGGTCACGATGGAAAGCCGACTTCAGTACGAGAATTTGCTCAGCATCCCCAGGAAATCACAATTGAACGGGCAGAATCGGATGTGTAAAAAATTCTCTAAATATAGTCGACGACAAGACCAACAGGGAATAAAATAAAGCGAAATGATAAACATGAGTAGTTTGTATTTTGCTCTCCACTATGAGATAAGTCAGGCAAATCCAACGGCACCAGGCTGAGGGGTACCATATTATATGCATTGACGAAACAACTTGGTCCTTATTTTCCAAATAATTGGAGAAGCGCCGAAAGGAAGAAACACGAGTAGCCGTCACCAGAGGTAAGAGGAGGAATTTGCATGCCATTGGTGCAATGACCAACAAGAGCATCAATAAATGCGCTATAAGAGTGGATGCCTTCACTGCACGGTTACCTCAGTAGTGGGCGTAAATGACTCTCAGTCGACTGTCAGCGGATAATGACAAATCATGTCATCGTACGTGACAGTGAACCTCGTTACGCAGGGCTAGGCTGTCTGTTTGCTAGAGAAATAGTGAAACCACTGAGATTAGCACCGTATCCACCTTCTCATAGCCCCACTGGAATGATGTGGTGCGTGACTGAGGGAAATATCAAGGAGGGGTTGAGAAAAAAATCAACGGCATAACCAACGCAATACCTGAGAGACGGCTCAGCCAACACAGTGGTGAATGACAGATGCATGTAGAAGACTGTGGATGGCGAGAAAGCATACATCAGAGAAACGCACTACTGGGAAGCTGTGTGTCATGTACGCATTCTTTATCAGTTTGTACTCGAAACGTTGGTCGGTCTTTGAATTGTTGACGTTTCTGAGGTGTGTCTACAGAGCCTTAGAGACCGGAAGGACGAACTGTATAATCGAATACTCAGCGATATCTTAAAAGGTGTGTTAAACGGAAGTGACACGATATTGGAGGACGCCAATCAAATAACGACCTAGACGTACAAAGTAACAGGTTACTTTTTGTTTTTGATGTGCGAATAACCTCGCACACCGTGTTTCGGGCCGTTTCATTTGTTCAGTCTAGACAGTGTAATCAGGCAGTATTGTCAAGACCTTTCCGTCTACAGCACATCACACTTCAGGTCAACAGACCAGGTAAGATGCCTCTGTGGTAATCACTGTTTCTTAATGAGTCACAATTGAGTTCGTTTGCCACACAGACTAACAGTTTGGAATACAAACAAATCCACGAACCGTATGACACCCAGTAACCGGAAACATTTGTAATTATGCGACTAAACATTTTCCTGCGCGATTGATCTAACAACAGGAACGACAGAGTAGCGAACAAGACGTGTTTTCTGTGTTTGATCATCAGGCTAATTACAACACAATAAATATGAAAAAAAGTGACTAGTGTGAGTCAGAAAAACGGTCAACAGGACACCTGAACTGAGTCAATCTGGGTGATTTATCGTGTTTTGTGAGAGGCAAAGTGGTTACGTCGAATTCATGTGGCACCATGAAGTCACGTCGAAGTACATAATCGTACTTGATCACCGAAGCAGTTCATGGCTCCTTGGCATTATTTGGCAGTCATAGATCTTGTTTGTCTATCCGATAAGAACACTATCATTGTGGCACTCTCAGACGTGTTCTACTGATTGCTCGCGTACCTCGTCGTGTATGTGCACGGTGACGTCTGTCAAAATTGGACAGGTGACTCATTTTGAGCTTTTGTTTACCTCGAGTTTAAACACGCTTCGGCTAGACGACCAAGCATCGCTTGTGCCCAACGGACAATGGAGAAAGAACGCATTGATATTGTGTGCCCTCCACCATCACCAACGATCGCCATACTTATTGTGCTAACCAATCCCGAGAGCCAGCTGATTAGTGATTTTACTGCGACTACTCTTGCTGAGGTTGAAAAGGTACGCTAAATCAACGCGTAAGCCCGCCATCTTTAATCAAGCAGTTAGTTACGAGATAATTCGCTCCTTGAGTCGCCTTGAGTGCTTGGACACTTGTGTAGACATCGTCAAATTTATTTTGGCAAAGCCACAAACCAAAATTTCTCGACCAAATTGACGTTAAAAATGATAGCATATTTCTAGAGTATTTTCACTAACGTGCAGTTGGGAAAATGCTGAGATACTTGCATAAACGGTTTAGACACATTACTGAATAGGCTGTTGTTCAACTGATTTGACGGTTCCACATATAAAAACAACCAGATCTTACCACTTGCATGCTTGGTTGGCAGAGGAAACGTAAACAGACCTGAGAAACTATCGAGGCTTTCATCGACCTTGAGGAATCGGAGGTACTTTTGTTTTCCGTTGCATAACCGTATATGGGGTTGTCGGTGCCTTCACGTGTTTGTCGGTCACTCTCACAGGGAATAGGATTGTAGGCTGGAGAAGCTTCATTAACGAGGTTTAGTGTAAGGTCCCATATGCTGAAAAAAATTTCAGCTAGCTGTTGCAACCGTTCCTGACGAGCACGAAGTAGGCTAGGAGACCACTTGATTTCGCTGTGGAGAAAACCGAAGGCGTTTTCACTACTGGTAGCATTATTGTAGCGTGCTTGATCGTACTTTTAATCGATAGTTGACTAGCACTAGTTTGGTAACTCTAATGAGTAATTCGAATCTAGCTAAGAGAACCGATCATAGGTGCACTCACCTGCACATCAGTGCTATATTATCCACAGTCGAATAGACTTTTTTAGCTTGCCCCTCTCGAAAAACACTAGATTTTTGTTAGGACAGTGGTGGTTAGTCTAGCCACTGCTGGTATTTGAACTTTGATCACATTCTCACGAAGTAATCGCGTTGACCACTAGGCCATGCACCTCACATCAGACACGTCCGAATTATCGAATATGAACGGTCAGCCAATTTCATTTGTGAATAAATGATCACGTGGTTGAATGGTCTTCGTAGGAGACACAGTTACTACCCGTTGAATTCAACTGGTAATCAAGATTTCCCAGTCAGATCGAAATCTTCCATTTCGTTACACCTGGTGAGCAAGTGAACTGACTGAAATGGTTTCATGCTATCGCATCAGTAAGTAAATCAAAATACTTGAAAAGGCCAAAACTACATCCGTTAGTTTTTAACATGGTAAATGTGGAAAAACAGACTTCAACCGGAACTCTAAATAGTTTTATGAAAGTATAATACCTCTTTGAAGCAGACTGCTTCTATGTTTCATGCAGGCGCTTTAGGTATCTACTCTGATCCACAGGCTCCATTTAGTCTGAGATAAACGGGACAGATAAGTAACGCGTGAGCTATTAGCTATAGTCATTTATCTTAAAAGTACGCATCCAAAATGGAGGACGATGAAATGAAACCAATAAGCTGTTTAAGATGAAAAGAGCATTCTAGTAAACCACAGTGGATTAAGGATAATAATTCCCCACCAACTACTGTAATAAAGAACAATAGAAATAAATTGAACGAGCAATGGTTATCAGAAAAGTAGTGTTCTGTGAAATCACTCCGAGGAGCACTTACACAAATTCATGTGATTTCGAGTGAGTGTCTGAAATGAATACAAAATACCAAAACTTCAGAACGTGCCACAGGTATATAAAAGATTAAGTCTAACAACTGACAGTCTTGCCGTATAAACCCTACATGGTGGGTTCGTGAATAAAGCCGACTCGTGGCCATTGCGGACGGATACATGCTCAGAAACAGTACTCGAACGGGTTCGGGCGACAGGAGCGTGGACGAAAATGTGTCTCCTGCATCTGCGGATGGCCGTCTATGAGCATGGGTGCGTGATAACTTTATCACTGAAACATGGGGATCTTGAACTACAGATATGGTATACTTTGTGCACACAGCTAACTTCATGTAGCGGCAAATGTGGTTCTTTGATGACCCCAAATAATGCCATTTTGAATTAGCAATTTAATTTGCAGCAAATACTACTGAGCGGAACCTTGGCGTTCGGCGCAAAACTTGGGTTTGGGATATGAAAGGACTTACTGTGAAGCTAGCTTCAGTAGGGCGCTCCCGGCTTCCTTTCTAGGGTCCGAAAGACTATGAACACCTTTGACTGAGGATGCCGTCTGACATAGCGAGGAATGAGTGTTATATATATATATATATATATATATATATATATATATATATTGCAGGCCTGACCACCACGTCAAAGTAGCACGATGAATCAGGCCTAAAATTGNTATATATATATATATATATATATATATATATATATATTGCAGGCCTGACCACCACGTCAAAGTAGCACGATGAATCAGGCCTAAAATTGTTCTTTGGTCTCGGTACTGCTGGTTCTTATCGACGGAATACAACCTCAAAGGTAATGGCTTCCTTGACAATTTTACCGAAAAGTATTTGAAACCGCATTTTACAAGTGAGGTACCGCTCAATGCATATAAGATGAAAATTCCTCTGCAGTTGCTCTTTAAAAGTGATGATGTAGGCAGCACACTCACCAGGCGGTTAAGCAGTACATTACAACATACTTGGTACTTAGCCATATCTGTTATAATTTATACCACAATTGAGATCCGGATGCCCCCGGTTAAAGACGCATTGTGACTCAAACTAAATCAAATTGTATGTCAATTCAGACGCGGGTGCTGGGCCGCCTACATCAACAGAACGGAGGGCCAACTGCGTCAACGAATGACCGAGCATGTTCCGAGGTGAGCTGAACGCTTGACAGATTAATTTCAGATCGATTACGTAATCCACACGAAACCGACAACTAGCTTCGTTAATCGCCCAACACCTTTTCGATGCATAACGCTATCGAGGAGTGTCGAATCGTCTACGAGAGCAGCAACAATCGGTCACTACGTTTCGCGGTTACTCATATGTGATTAAAAAGCAACTCACCAGGAGCAAAATTTTCTGGAGGCAGCACCATATCGTAACTGGCAATCCCGGGGAACAAAGTGGTGGACGATTTAAAAGAGACGGCAAAGAAATGAAAAGCGAACAATTATGACGTGGTGAAACAAATTGTGGATCGATCACATATTTTTAGCTAACAGTTCAATGTGCAGTGTCAAAATATGTTCGGATTTTGCCATGCGTATCACAAGCACACTTAAAGCCGAATGTTTTAGCATACAAGTGTAACCCGCATAACGTCGGACGCCTCAGAAACAAATTACTCTTCGAAACCAAGCCGTACGTCCTGAACATCGGATAAGGTGTGCACAATACGTGTACAATGTGTGGTGGTAATGAAATAATTCTACTGAACAATCGCTCTGGACAGGTGCAAAGTTTGATTGCGGATGGTTACACTGGATGACCACAGTGGCAAATGAAACAGCAAAACATGAGAGTGTTACGGAATAACAAAACACAGTACACAATAGCACGACCTGCAGTCACGACTAAACTGATAGAAACTAGCAGAAAATTGCCATTTGGGCACTCGAACATTGTCTTAAACTAAGCAGAACTTTACACGGCTCGGATTGAAAGGTCGGAATCCGCAGCGACGGTGGACAGAAAACAAAAGGCAAACCGTAAAATTTCTTCACCAGACTCGAGGCGCGTGTGCAGTTTGTGACCAAAAAGAAACCAATCATAAGCCAAGGTGTAGTAAAGCATTTCTGCTGGTTCCAAACTGGGATGAGCCAGGTCATCTGCCCAGAGGAGACATCGCATCAGACTGATAAACAGTGGGGTTCGATCCCAGCCAGATACGCAGTGAAGTAGCATACCGCCAGCGCCTACAACAGACGGGGATCAGACAATAAAATAGAAACAAGTAAGTCAGTAGAATGAGGTCAGTTACAACAGAAATACTGAAGAGCAGGATCAATAAAAAATCAGCAGTCAGCAACATATAACTGGGAGCTAACCACGGCAGACAGGATGATGAGGCACATAAGCTACGGACGAACCCAATGTTACTCCCAGCCAAAACCTGACGAAGTGTGAAACACGTCTTAAAGATCACATGCGACAAACTCCCAGCAGTAAAATCGGTGAAGAGCGACAAAGCAATAGAATGCTGGTCAAACGACATATTGAATGTAAATACTGTCTCCTATAAGCAATCAAACCCCAGTACTGGAGCCAATCCAAACTGTGCTGCAAGTCAAAAAGGTATTAGATCGAGCAAAATACAACGCATATCTCAACGAGGTCCTATACCCAGATTGTCTATATGTACAAGACTACGAGATGGAAAGTGTAAACTTGAGCAAATCTTCATCAACATTATCATCGTAGACATCAATACACCGGCGGTTCACACTGACGCCTAACTGCCACACAACCATAAAGGAAAAAAAAGCAAACCCTGTATAGAAAGAGAAAGGAAAGAGGAGGGGGAGGGACCTAACCACTAAAAAGTTGCCATGTCTATATTAAGGCATTCAACATCAAGGTGCATACACCTTGCAAACAAACAAGTTGCAGGTGAAAGTAATGCGTCATCAACAAGACAGCTTTCTTACGGATTTCACTGTCCAGCGTCACTGAATGCGTTCATTTCACAGACAACTCGGCCAAACAACAACACTTACGCCACTGAACTCGATTAGCCACCATCTCACTGAAATTCTCCAGCCACCGATTCTGGGATTCGCGAGGAGCCCGAATTACAGTGGCCAATCCCTCTGCGAACGACTTTGTTGTTCTACGCTATGTCCATCTCGAACTTCGCGCCAGTAAGCCGCAGCGTCCGCAGATTGCTCTGTGTGATAAGCGAATAGCTGGCATCCTTAGTACATGAACTAACCATCCGAATCTGTGCAAATGTTAGGAATGAACAAGAGAACTCGTTTGACAATCAGTGCCAAACGACCGCCTCCGAACCTCACAACGAGAGTGGACCTTGACGCGATGTGAAGAATTGTGCATCTCGGTGTCTTATTGGGTTGAACTGGACGGTGTGTTCACCACACCGATAGAGCCACTCGTACACCAGAAAGGTCAACAGGTAGAGGTCAGACAAACCACAGTCTCTTGGTCCCTCAGGTTGGGGGTTGGAAAGAGGTTGGCATCTTTTCCCGGAAAAAGTATCAGTGCCACCCACCCGCTGCCTTGCGGTACGGGTTTTTGAGCCAAAGGCTTTGGTTGAGAACCCTAATCGTTTTCTTGTCAAGGTCTAGGCGTCCTGGCAGTATCTCAATTAACATACAACCATGAACCACCATAAAAGTGACAACTTGGACGGATGCGGATGCTACGGTACATTGTATATAAATAAAAATGAAAAATGAGCCTACTGCTACAGAAGCACTTCTACTGCATACAAACAGCCCATTCGTGCAAACATTCAGCGTATTGTGGCGTTTGCTCTTGTAACGAGAAACAATACTTGTAAGCCATATACATTCATATCACCGCTTGGTAACAGATTTGTTCGTTGTGGCCAATACGGCTGCAAATATACGTTCCGCTGATGTCATCCTATTCGAGGAACCGATGCCACCACACTCCATCAACAATCTCTTTTCACAGTTCCACTTCCGCAAAAATGTGCATTCATCACGTTATTCACGATCTGATCCGCTGATAGCACTTCTGAGCCATTATGATTTTCACTAATTGGACTTGGCACTTGTTAATTACTCAACTACAAGCGAAGGTTGAATGGACCGGCTGGCAGATCATTCCTTTAAAAGTAATACACACAGGTTAGCTCATGATGTTAACTCATTGGTGTTTGCGCACCACTGCAGTATGTGCGGTTAGCTAGCCGTACTATTCATCGCGTACTTGGGCAGTACTGGTACATCGGAACATTATGTACCCCATGTTTAAAGACAGACCGTTTTTGATAGGAAATCACGATTGAACACGTTAGCGTTTTGTACAAAAGATCGGCCCAGTGGTATTATTGAGAGGTTGATTCTGCGTGTGGAATTTTTAGTAATGCGGCGTCATTGCTAAGGTCTGTCTTGATAGGTATTGATGGAGCAAAAACAGCTACCTAAAGTGACACCAGTAAAAAGGGAATGGCGCCGTTATCAATGTTAGTTTTTATGTGAAATGTGCTCAAACACGGTGCTGAAATGAAAGTTGTGTAAATCCCAAGACAAACCTCTGAGTTGGTGTACCACCACGAAAGCCACAACATGCGATCTCAATATTCAGCACAGTATTAAGTCTTTGAGCCACGCTCAACAAGCATTGAGCCCTGTGCAAATAACAGCCACTAAGACAACTGAAATCACTCGGATGTGTAAGTGTATGCTCACATGGGAGCGGTGAGTGTTCGTGATTGCGCCCATCTATTCAGATAATAGGGGATGGACACAGACGACCCTGAAAACTTTCCCCATGGACTCGTGTTCGCTTTGACTAATACGCCAAGCCACATACACTTCAGGTGGTCGGTCGACGGAACTAGCGCCACCAGCCGTACAGTTTTAGCACGGACACGGTCGGAATTACTAACTGTTATTTGAACTTACTCTGGATGAAAAAGAATCATCCTTCCAAGTAGTAGCGCTATGATAGTCTGAGACATCAGTACGGTTGAAAAAAAACTGCGAAATCTATGTGGACTAATAATAAGACGGCAAACTGAACAGAACGTCCGGAATATGACAAAAGTGATCTGGACGCAAACAGGGCAAAACGCATCTCACTGAATCTTCATTTCTCAGAAATACGCATTATCATAAGTTCACGGATTTTAATTTAGCTAACGTGAAGCCCTACTTATTGTAACTCCTTGTCATGCTACTTTAATTACACCTATGGACGAAAACGTGAGGAGAGATAGGCATAATAAGAAAGACGGTTTTCGGTGAGTGCTGTCACGAGATAACCAGTGTCTGGTGTCTTTGGTCAACTGGGTAACGAATTGCCACAGCAGCTGAGTTACCCCCAACGAATTGGTTCCCTGCATACACTGTCTCTTTTTACAAAGAACGAGGTGGAAGTGAAACTGTAGTCGAATACAACTGACCAAGTAATGAACCGCTAGTTGCAACCCTTAGCAGCTTCTATTTTCCAAGCCACGATGAGCAACCCTATTGCTTGTGTTGTGCATTTGTCAACTAGTTGATGTACATGGCGCAGGATTGCAATAGCAAATTAGGATGCACAGCTTAGCTGCGGTTATTCCCCAAAAGTTCTGTGGGCACGCGCTTCACCCGGTCAACCAGCGACCGAAGCAACAGTGTGATAGAATGAGGAGATAAGTGCGGCAGCTTGCGACCAGCATTACAAAGTAGCATGATGTCTACCTATAGCCTACTAAATTGGATCAGTGGGAGACACTAGGTCGGTGTAATAAAAATGGTTGTCGATTTCACCAGCGCAAACAGGTCATTGGGTTCACATAGAGAGCACTTTCTGATTAACGGTAGACTATGATCTGCTCTTAAACGTTAAGTCAACAAAAAGAACGCTGCAGGACGCTCAAAATGATTGCCACTAAGGCGACTCAGCGCATGCAAGCGATTGGTCTATTTTATTACGACTGCGGGTGAACGCAGTTTCTGGACGATTTCTACCGGTCCGGCGTACGACCTAACTGCAGAGAGTCATAGACATTCAATCCAGTGTCAGTATATGTACAGATTGCGAATAAACCGGCTGAAGTCCTATTAAAACGCTTGTTGAGCCCCATAAAGAGGCCTGTATTGAAGGAAGGCTGATTCCAGTACTTAACAAATGACTACGGATCCGACCAAATGCCGCTAGGCTCGAGCCGCCATTCAACGCAACGACGACTAGGGGTGTTTTGGAAAATTCCACCAAAAGAATACAGAAGCTAGAAGTGTGGATAGTAAACGAGAGGGCGAGCGAAGTTACAGGTACGGACACCATTAACTGTCGCACGTTGTCACACCGGGTAGTGTGTCTAACCTGATTCGGGTGATTACGAATTCTCCAATCGAGCAGGCGACATCCCCTCACTTCATTCAACAAAACATACGGAGACTCCGTGGTTCGTGATTATGTTGTTTAGCCACTCCGTGACTTTTATTCAACTGCTGGTGGCCTCAGAGAATGCTTGTCGGACTGACAGATGTAGAAGTGGCATATGTAGTACGCGACCCAACCAGTAAAGATGAGATTATTTGATAACTTGACTGCGTACCCGGAGAAGACAATTCTAGAAAAAGTTACGAGTAGCGAAAGTGAAGTGTCTTTAGATAAAAATAACCACGACTGTCGGTTTTCCATAGAAACATGAATGCAGCGAGAACGGTTGCAAGATGAACGTGTGATCAATGTATCCACAACCGCGTCAGGATACTGCTTCAAGAGTCTTCAGTCGCTTAGGTTCGGTGAACAGTCTGAAAACTAGGCCAGCGAGCCAACTGAATGCGAGATATCTCTCACTTCTATAACTGTTACAGACTTCGAACCCTCTTTTAAAAACAAGAATAACTGTCATGAGGCGCCAATCAGGAGGTACCTCCTCCGTTTCCAAAGTTGTTTGGTACGTTTTGATAGAGCACGGAGGTCAACCGCTGGAACGTTGTAGTTTCATTGGCTTAGGCAAGCTTGCACTTATGTTCCGAAGGTCGTCGCAACATCCACAGCTAGGAAGAGTCTAGCGATTATTACTATTACTTAAATGGTACACCAGAAGTGCAGAAGGTCAAGTGGGAGGCGAAATGGGACGAGAAGTTTTCAATGAGTGAACAATGACAGTGTTGAAAAATGAAACTATCCTACTCCGATCGGAATCTTTGACTCAAATGTTTGACCGGTGAGGCAGCATAAAACATTAAGTGTTTGAGGAACTCTACCCCAAGCCACCCATCGAAGAAGTCGATTTACTTGACAAGAGGGAAGCATAAAGTATGAGGCAATGAAGAAGGTGTTGATTTCTGAGTATACTTACTGCTACTCACCGTAGACGCATTCAAAGCTACATCAGGCTTCAGAATAACGAGACTTTTCAACCGTATTCGATAGGACGCTGTTGATCACAGGGAACCACTGCAAGATCGGGATGTACTTTGTATTCTTACATATTCAGAAGGATGATATGCAAACTCATGAGCGTAACTGCTTTTTGTCTGGCTGCTTCCCTTTGACAGAGCACACATTATTGAGCTTGAAAGGACCGAGGACTTAGTCAACAGAACCCTTCGAAACCATGCAGTACCCAGGTCGGGCCACCAGGTCAAGGTCACAGGGTGAGTCAGGATGTGTTGGTCACAGTAGAATTGACGTTGGTAGTTCTGGCACATTTCACGATTTAAAAGATTGGTGTCTAAATCAGTATGCGGCCACCAGAAATAACCCCCTCCAAGAGCCTTTATTATCATTACTCCGAGAAGGACATCAAGCAATTATTTTTGAACCCTCTGCGGTGGAATTAGGCGACAGCCTCAGAAAGTACAACCATCGAGTAAACTCATTTCGTTCTGTCGAACGATGAATGGTGCCAAATTAGGAATAAATTCCGAAAGCCATTCAAATTTCAGAAAATGTCTTACTTTCGACAGAACAGGAACCAGCCAATACGCGTGGATGTAGCTTCCAATCATCCGACGTTGATGAAATAAGTTTTATTATACTTACCATAGCTAAGTTTCTAAATATAAGATAATCGTAACAGTGAACCGCCAAAGTGTCTGGCCGCTTGTAATTCCGTAGATTCACTTGTTCATTAGCTATATGAACGGAATGCAATATACTCGATTTAACGAATGAGAACGTGATAACTCACTTGATGTGAACAAGTATGTGAAGAACTTGCCAAAAATCAGCTAAGCACGTGAATATATGAGTAAGAAAATGTAGAGATGCCTAAGGGAAGTATCGAAAAGTATGGAAAAATAAGTTTTGCAGTAATATCGGTTAGTTTTGGCCTCAAAGTTGAAAGGGTTATCTAGGTGAAAGATATCTAATGGGCTGATAATATCTTACAACGAACTGAAAATACCTGTAGGGCTCATGAGAAGCAGCTTCCACTAACAGTCTTCGATAAAATACTTTAAGTAAAATTTCAGCAAGTTATTTAAAACTGTATGACGATTACGAAGTTCTATGTAAATTGGACTTAATTCACAGCTGTCGCAACCCCACAGATAGCTGACAGCCCCTTTCGAAAAGAGGCATCATATTCGAGTTTTGTTCCTGCTAGAACTCGTCAGCAGTGTATATCCTTGCCATGGCCGGCACTAGAACTCGGGACACGCTTTCATGAGGCAACTGTTGCGCCATTCACCGCACTAGGCAACGAGTGAATCACATTTGCCTGTGAGCAATGCGTCAAATGGCTGACCACCTCCAAAGTGGACAGAGCAACTGTTTTGTTAGCTCCAATCGACAGCGCCTGTAATGAGATTGGACTGGAAGGGTTTATTGATTGGAAAATGTTCAGTCAATTGGTGTTTGCACACAAGCTGCTACAGATGGAATCATGGTCAAGCCGGTGCCAACCAATCGTAAACCATGATGGGCTGTCGTTGAATGCATATCTGTTTCAAACAACCGAGGTGCTAGATGCGAGGTCGTGGAACGAGGTAGCAACGAAATGGCCAACGAAAACGTGAGAACGCCTGTCGCTTAATAGCAATCGTAAATTTTATTGTTCCACTATAAAAGGTGCTGTTTTTCCAAAAAAATGAGACTGCTTGGTGCCGCCCAGACTCCTGTTCGGATTCCTAATGATTTGGTAGATCAGCACACGACAATCCCACGACAAAGACTTCTCTGCAAGTTTAAATCGCAGAAAACATTAACTTGTTGAACAACACTTTGATTACTAAGTGGTTAACAGGGGATTTTTGAAAGGAGGAGATTGAAATGTATAGGGGAAGGCGACAGCCACGATCAAGTGTGACTGAAGTTCAGTTTGTATAGAACTCAAACTCACTACTCATTAGTGATTACAAACATATTGGTCCAAAACAAGAAATAAACCGAGGTGGTTTGACAAATGACTCGGGAATTTATGGAATATTCTTAGTATTAATGTCTATCGCGAAAAGTTCGTCCGAAGCAACATACACGAGGCAACCGCGACCCTAAGCGGACACTGTTGATGACAAAAATGTCTACTTAGGCTTGTTATGCGAAGGGCTTGGTATCACCAAATAAATAACGCAATCAAAACGGCCTATTATGTTAGATGCACTCTTGTCACATTCAAGTGAAAACGGATGGAACCGCTGAGTCCGAATGAAAACACCTAAAATGACATTGGCTCTGTTTTGATTTATTCATTTGGCTGTCCCTGTGGTGTACAATTATCAGTTAGCACCATTAAGGGCTCATCGGGAAAAAACCACGAACACTGTCCAGCTTTCGTAGTGTCTACCCCGTTCCAGCTCGTCGAGGAAAGCCAAATATCGGATCCTGTCCATAGCCAAGGCGATCAAAATCTGGATAGGTCACCCGGATTTGTGTGTTCAGAAACAGCTCGCATAAATCCCGGAGCTTCTAGAGCAAAACGCGACCCACGAATCCGTTTCGCTAACCCAGCCCGATTAACAGTCCACTAAAGGCCTGGTTCATTTGTGTTTCAAACAACAGAATTTGCGTTAAACAGTTTCTAGTCTCCTTTGTTACTTTTCGCTCAATACATTCCAACCCGACAGGGGATGATTAGAACGTCTATCGAAACGCGACGGCTGTGATCAATTGTGAGCGGTGTTCAACTTATGGTGATCAAAATATCCTACTACTTACCAATAACCACTAATAACTTCCCTGGACTTAGTGACTCATCTTGACCCGCTGATTGCTTATCCACTCTGTTAGTTGTTTGTTGCAAAGAATGACTCGTCAGTGTAAATTTGGTACTGACAAGTCAATACGAAATGCCTGTACCTACCAGTTTCCGTGTCCCAACGTATAAAGAAGACTGACTGCACAATCAGGGTCAGGTGCACCATAAGCAGTGAGAACGAGAATTATCTTAACATTGCACGCTTCCATTAGATCTTAAGGCGATTCACGTCTTAGCATAATTGCACAAACGATGAAAATAAAAATAGGAGGTAGTAAGCAACGACGAGAAAGGTCATTAATATGTGAGGAAAAATGTACCTCGAGAATATGGTTTTCTGGAACAACTGCCTGTATAAGAACAACAACGAGCGAACACTCATCGGAGGAGACTAACCAAAAAAGTCAAAACAAATGACTGTAGCAACTTGAAGGCTAACCGACACAACATTAGTAACATACGACAATTTATTACCCGATGACCATTTATTGCGAACAAACTGTACAATGTTTGCCACCCCTCTTATTACTTGTCATAAGAGGGCAAATCACACAAGCTGAGCCGCTTCGTGATTTGACTCGAATGCGTGACGACAGAACAAACCGATCCGGATGACGTGAACGAGTTTGTACGGTCGGGCTAAATTGCAGGACTGAACAAGGATGTGCAGCTAAATCATACACATGGTTGAATAACCAACAAGAAAATTAGCTTATAACTTATGTGATTGGATACAAGGAGATAGCCACCAGTGGTAAGTTCGTGATTTTTAACTAAGAAGCTTGTGGTTGGAACGAATCTAGTGTGAACTAATGGTCAAGAAGCTTCAAACCCTGTATCTGAAACAAATCATTAGACCTCTTGTTGCTACATACATACCTTCAAATAATTGACCCAACAGTAGCTTCAAGTAATTTTTTGTGAGGGTTGTCACATCCCAGGACTGCAGAATGAGAAAAATTGCAAAGTCAAATAAGTCAACGAGCATGATCACCAACAGCAGTAAAACGGGTTCCATTGTGTACATGATGCAGCCGACACCGAATATATAGCGCATACTAATAAAGCTGGCTGTCTAAGTATAGTCCAACAGTATACAGCCCACGTGACTGAGTATGACATGGAAGTAAAAGTCTTAATGAAAGGACTGGGAACACTCTTATACCACAGAACACCTTGAAGATAGCTGTAAGGGTGAGACTTAAGCACAGACTGTGGGGTCCAAGATACACTGGTAATAAGAACCTAATTAAAGACAGCAAGCCCACAACTAATCTGTCTGACGTATTCACTGAAGATCAAACCAATTGACTTCAGCTTAACAATCACCTAGTCACCCGAAACCACAAGATTTAAGATCCAATGGATAGGTGAAACAGATTTCATACTGCATGAATCCGTGTCGCGAACCGGAAGATCATAAAACATCTATTCGACTAAACCTCGAATTTTGACATAATCCTTTAGAGGATAAACAAATATATACAAACGCATATCTATGCATCCATCGTACCTTATACTTTTTCCAATCTACGCTTGAAGAAAGTAGCGTTTTCGGAATGCAATCCTCACGCAGTGTGACGTCGATGGTTGGCTGAAAGAGGTGTTCATAAGAGGAAGAAAGGTTATACTACAGAAGCACAATGAAGAAAAAAACTATTCAAGCACACACAATCGTATTCCCTTCGAGTTCTGTTGGCGAGTTAATTCTAATACTTTGGCATAGACCCTTGTGCAGAGTATTATTTTTAAAAATTCACCAATTAAATCTCACCTTAAGAATGTCAGCAAAATTTACCGTGAAAAAAGTTTACGCCAAAGCCCAGAACGTGTGGTAAAAGTTCATCGAAGTTAACAGAATCACTGCTCAAAGCCAACATCATCCTAAGGGATACAGGCAGAAGCTCAGCATCGACGGGAAAAAATAGCAACGCGTAGTGTAAACAGAAATATACATATTTTAAGACCAGATACGTCAAACAAACAAATGGCTCTGATAGCAACCGATAGAATTACTTTTGGAAAGTTTCAACTGCGCCATAGAAAGACGACTTTATTTGGAAAACTAATATCAAACACCAAAAATATTATATCATTTCTGAGACGTCGACAACAGTTTTCAGCAAAAGTAAGGGAATGTCTGTTACACACCCATTAGTCAACAGTGACATCAAGTTCAGTCAGAGGCCCTTATTTTCAGACTGATTGCAAAAAACGTTTGGCCACAACCGTGTATGCAAGAGTTGAGACTTTTGCCCCAATTCCAAAGCAAACTGGAAATATCAGTGTCTTAAAACGTTATGGTGGACAACCACGGCACACCTTTTTGCTCAGTATACATGAACACCTTTATGTACAACGACGTATACAAATACCCTGTTAAACACAACTGCTCAAATAAAAAAAGTATCGATCGTCAAAAAGCATAAACGGTTGTACATCGCGTATGCGGCTGAACTTTTCAGCCGAATCGCTATAAATTTTTATTCGTACAAAGTTACATCATTGTTAAACTGTTACTACGCCAGTACACAGTCGGTTATGTTCACGTTAAAACTGTGCTGTACATCACAAGACGCTCGCTACCATGGGATACACTAAGGGGTCTATACTGTCAGGCCCACTGGGCTTAAGCAACGGCAGTCGAGGTAACCCGGGTTTTGAAGCTGTAGACGTAACAACGGGAATTCACGCTGTTAGCGCTGAGGTAACCAGCTATGCATACTCCGTATACATGACAATGCCATTCAGATGCTGCATGAGAACGGCTCCAAGAAGTTTCGAGGATTGCCGCTTATTACGATTCCAGCACTGGCAACGTGTACCCTATAACGCAAACGAAAAATGAGCACGAATTGGCTACTGGGAAACGACCAAACCTCGACGGACACCAAACTCCCTTAGAAGCAGCTGCATAGATTTTGCACGAATAATGTGGGATAGCGAAGTGAGAATCCTCCACAATCAAGATGTCCTCATCTGTTGAGACAACCTCGTTTACATTAACCCACTCGTTTGGGCTCCCTCTTAGGTCCTCAGCGAAATAAAAAACGGTATATTAGAGAGTAACAAGATGGTGTGCGGAAAGTAATCAACAGCGACGAGACTTCATCGATGCCTCATCTTCCCAAATCGATCAGCCGGAGAAAAAAAGAACCCAAAGCCCGGTCCGATTGTTGAAGCACTTACGCCATATAAAGATGGAACGATCCAACGAGCAGAATCAAGCCAATGAAGTTGGATTTGGCGGCTCAAGCAAAAAAGAGCCGATTAACTGTTACGCGGGACAAATCAAAGCCACAACTTTTGATCCTATGGTAAAGATTTTAGCAACCGCACTACACGTGACCACTTGCATAATTAACTTGACTGGAAGATGGCCGAACAATCACCATCCGTGGGGTATATCTAAAAGACCGTTAATCTTACATATGAATTAGAATGTACATACAGTCTGCTAAGATGTGACGTGAACTAGGAAACTACGTGAATCGAATGATCAAATAGTGATTAGACCTGTCGTTAGTGGAATCGCGATGGGCGTCCCCAAAGCACAGTGGTCCAAATTGTTTCTAATATTACTCTATTTTACCGGCTGAAAAGAATCATTGATTCGCCATAGCAGGAAAGGTTGCCTGTGTGGACGGCTGTCGATCTGGTCAATATCGACTGATTATTAGATTTACGTTTGGGTGATTTTTGACAAAGATCAGATCATCGCTTTTTGATAAACAGACTGAGAGTAACACAACTTTATACTCTACTCTACGTTTCAGCCACCTCGGGTCAGTATGTTGTAATCGAAATCACATTCAACGTAGAGTATTACAACTTGCTCATAACGTTGTGTTATTTTCAATCTGTTTATCAATTAGATTATCGCTTATTCAAAAAATTCGAGCAGGCAAAAAAATGTGCTGCGAAGAGTTGGAAATGTCTACGCCCAACGCGATTCAGCGCAGCAGCCGGTCGGGCCCAGTGATTGTGACATTCTGAATAAACCTATGTTCCATTTGGTTTCGAGAAGTCTGGTCTTCGTATCAGTCTGAATAACTATAAACATGAACAAATATGAACTCCACTATTTTAAGTGTATGCGCTCAGAGGTTTAAACGTTCAGTTCTTACTTTCTGTTTAACTGACGAGAATGAACGAGATACTTCACGAGCATATATCTTACAAAATAATTCTATTTGAGTGCCTTACCTCTGGCCCACAAAGTGACGATAATGGGTGCACCAAAACACCCTGTTATCAACAAGGGTGCGAGGTTATGAAAAACAGACAAGGTGATGCTGGATTGAGTCGTTCAATAGAGGAGTCCCGGTAACAACTCTGATTTTATCGAATGTTATCTGTTCTTGATAAACAGATTGGGAATAACACAACGTTACGAGCAAGTTGTAATACTCTACGTTTCAACCACCTCGGGTGGCCTTCCTCAGAAGTGTTGTTTTCTGTTCTGTTTCCTCCCACTACCACGGCACTCCTTTACGGATGGCATGCATCATGCCGGATGGACTTGGAAGAAAACCGCTCGGACAATTGATCATACCATTCAGTCGCGATAGTGCATTCACATCCTCAGGAGCTGGCATCGTGACTACAACCTTTGTCTTCTCAGGGTCTATTCAGAGTCCGTTTGATGTCAGCAAACGTCTGTGAAAAGTGGCCTGTTTCTCGTAAAGCCACTATGCTGCGTGATAGGCGAATACCTTGATTGATGCAAGACTTCAGAAATCCCTCCAGGTTCCTGTCATGATTCTCCATAGTCTTCCCAAAAATTAGCACGAAAACATAGGAATCGGCTAAGTTATGCAAAGATTCATCGTGATTAACGGTGATGGAACCTATCAACTGAATGACACCAAGACCTAAAATGAGCGTTGAAACCCGACCACAACCACAAAAAATCAAACATAAGTCCGCCCATTCTTCGGACTCGCGACAGACAGTGTTGCAATCCCGCTAACCCCTGTCGCCGCACCATTTTCACATTTTCAGCCGCTCATTTAATTTGCGTATGTTAGCCTCCTTGATGTAACCCGATGATATGACATTAACCGATGCGCTGGAGTCCAGCTGGCATTTCCTATGAGCAATTCTGCATAGATTCCTTTGTCTGCTTGATCCATCGAACTGGTTTACCACCCGGTTATCGCCTCGGTCGATCAGACTGACCGTAGGCGATCTGAACTATCTGACGAAAGGGTTCCTTTTCCGGCACCTCATGCACGTCCTTCTTTCTGACAAAGATGTCTATCTTGCAAAACAAACACGAAACCATCACGAATCGCTTTTGTCTCTGTCCACAGCGCTTAACACTACGCCACGGTCTGCATTCAGAGATGTCGCTCTTTGTAGTGTTGCCTCTTCGTTATTGCAGATGTCAATGCACTGGGCTGGCATCAATTTTGGAATGTTCAGCAGCCTCTTCGTCATAACTGATTTCTGAATGCCGATGACCTTTTTGTCTGGCATGAGGGTGTCTCCAAAACACTTGTAGAAATTGCATGATTTAGCAAGTTTAAGATAAGACCACTTTTATTTCTGATTGCTCATGAGAAATCCGTCTTTCTCCATAGTTCGCGACTAATTCGTTTTCGGGTGCGGTATAAGGTCAGCCGGGAAATAAGCATGGGACAGCATTTTTGAGGATTGTTCACTACTTGACAACCTGATAGGGTGTTCAGGGATTTCGGAAGTCTTTGGAGAATCGTGTGAACACCGTTGTCTTCTCGATCACGATAGAAAGGTGGCCTAGTGGCTTATCAGGATCAATGAATCAGAGTACTAGCAAAGATGTGCACTGTACACATGAGATTTTGCTGGACTCAGCCCAGTGACCATAGTGCGAAATATATATTCATCATTAATAACTACTTTGCGGTAATGTGCAACCTAGTCCATATCCGTTACTTTTATGCTAACACCCTTCGAAGACCCTTCTCCCCTCCTGTCGCTATTCCCGTTGTCCGGATTTCGTAGAACCCTAGATGCGTAAGACGAGCGCGAATCAAAATTCAAAATACCAATCGTATTCCGCAATGTAATTACGATGAACAGTTGTGTTATTGACACAACTATCCTACTTGATAAACGCGGAGGTTATCGAGGGCTATGTGCCCTTTCACCGTTCTGGACGATATCTACTCAGTTAGCTTGCTTGAAGAGGTGGCTCTATCCACGTATATGACATCGTCCCCAATCTCAAGTAGACTGTTAGCATTAAAAAAGAAATGGGAATACTTAAGTCCGACCTTGTGTTTACCAATCTTGCTTGCAGTCAGTCTGGCGAGTAGACACAATGTTCAAAAAGTGAATCGGTTGAATGTTGCAGCATTGTAGATTCCGACTCCCCATATTGAAAGCAAAAATTGCAAATGATAAGTAACAATCACGACACCATCAGTTTCTTATATCACTTCATAAAACATCCCAGTACAGGGAATCGTTTCTAAGTCTATGTAGGACAACGGGTAGATGAGGAACAATGCAGCGGTACTGCTGCAATCAGCCTGACTGTTTGTGAGTGAACAAGAGAAACTTAAGCAAAATAGTGACACACCAAAACATTTGTTACAGAACTGAAAAATACCACACGTTGCTTCCCAATGGGAAAACTGCAAAACACGATTGAACATTTATGGGGTATAGTAAAGTAACTGTGTGCTACAGCTAAAGGACTGCATGACATAGTTGGATCACGACGAATATTGATGAAAACATCGCGTAATGCATAACGTGTAACTTTCACATTTCGCACACTAATTGAAAAAAATAAATAATGAGAAAAATAGTGCTTGCAACTTGTCATGACTTATTTAACGGTCTTATTCTGGAAAACAGAACGCACTTGAAGTACGAGCGGAAAGAACAGTGATCAATGATGTGCGAGAAAAAGATAGAAAATAAGAACAGGTGAGTAGATTGAGTGATTACGCTGATCAGTAGACGAGTGATCATGAGCAGCGAGGTTTTGAAAGTTGAACTAAATATTTACATTCCAATCCAAAATACGTGTCTATGATCTTCTGTCAGTGGAAACTAGATAGATGTGTTCAGCGTACTCCAATGGATCACAAGACATGAGGAGATATAAAACATACACAGCAATTAGAAAACATATGTAATACAGGTTTTCCGGTACATCTAACGCATCAATCCACAATTGTAATCGATAACCACGCATACCAGATGAGTCTGAAATTTCCGACTCACAATAAAACATTCCAGATTTTGTAAGCAACACTCGCAGTGACACCTAGGCTAAAAACCCAGTTGGGCGACAACGAATATGGGGAGAACATACCTGGTCCCAGTTAAACGTGAGATTAGTCATGACATAACCGCTGTCGCGCCAGACACGGAAAAATTCGCTGCCCGGATACGGCAGAGGTAGTATCACAAAGTCATCATAGCGGTCGTGATTATCATCCTTTTCGGACGATGTAACGCTAGTGGATTTAAAACAGTAGAAACTGAATTCAAGCCAAAGTTGCAAGTTTAAAGTCTAGCCAGTAACAATAACCAGAACGAGATTTCACTCAGGTAGAAAAACCAAACGAAAAGAAATCACGCATATCCAAACTACCCATTAGTAAAACACTTTCTGGGCACAACAGTGGTGTTGGTGGATTGCAACGTGAACTGTTCGAGAAAACCCACCGGGGCAGTCGATCCCCTGGATTATTTGGTGGATTTCATTTGAGACGGTGGGAAGGATGGGCAGCCGAGTTCAAATACGTGAAATTTCTTAGCTCCTGGCGTGGATTCATAGGTCAGCTGGTACAGCGTTTGAGGCGTTTACGCACGCTGTTTCTGTCGCAGGTTCCAATCATGCCGGAGCCCTGACTTTTCACAGTCGAGTCTCATCTAAATCATCGAATCCGCCAAAATAGTCATTAGTAATATCCAGCTAACTAGTCTCATCGCAACGGTCGGATCTGACGATCACCGTGTACCATAAAAACTACTGAACCCTGTTAAGTATACAACCTATCAGGAATTTTGGTGAAATGCTTGTGTAGATCGTGCTATTTGAAAAACACCAACGGTTCATCTGGCAGGTTCTTTCTATACTGCGGCTAGCCTCCTTTTATAGCGTGATCACCATTCTTAGTAGATGTCGAGGTGTGACACTCAGTGACTTCCCTACTATTGATAGCGTGGGTTTGTGGTTTGTGTGTACCACTCTTTCTGTCGAATGTGTAGATGTTGAGGCGTCCCATTGCAAAAACCACTACCAGCATTTCGTTCCTCTATGGAAAGACCTCGGTCTCTGTAGTCCATTCGTTTCCCTTTGTTGTAGTGACACAGTTTCAAGGCCGAACTGATTGGTATCACATTGACTAATCAGGGGAAGCTCAGGAGTGTAATATGTCGGTACCGGAGCTGCCGAAACTAACTTTTTTTTACCTCGTCAAACGTTGATTGCTGGACGTCACCCTCCACCCACCTGACTCATTTGTATGCAATTTTCTGAATTGGACGCATTATGTCAGTCAACTTTGGAAGCAATCCACTCAGGCAATTGATCTTGCCATTTAGAAGCGAAACTGGTTTTATATCCTCGGCTCGTCTTAACTTTGTCTCCATCGGTTGTAAGTTCCTCCTCAAATATGAGTAGGTGACCATGAAACATCAATTCTGTCGCCCGAAGAGTTAACTTATTTTGTGACACTAATATTCCTTGCTACAGACACCGCTGTAGAAACGCCTCCAGGTTGACACCATGCTCTGCACTCGTTCTTCCGATCCTTTCAGTTTATCAAGCGCCTGAATTAGTGTTTCTGAAAAAATCCACTCGAGGAGTGTTAGGTACAGCCACTGGAAGCGCCCAGGAAGAGTGCCAAACGTGGTTAAATAGCCAGATTCTTCATCCAGCACCAGATGCCAGTAAGCGAATGCCAAATCAACTTCCTTAAAAAAGAGTTTGGTTTAATCCGGGCAAAATATCGTTCGATGTCGGCAGCTTGCATTGTTCCTCACGGAGTGCAATGCTCAACGACCTTGGATTATTGTATGCGCAAATAACACTGAACGTTTTCAATGCCGTCCCAGCTTAACTAACCTATTCAGTAGGCTGGTCTACTGGCACTGTTATTTCCTCTTCGAGCACACGATTCAATTCGTTCATCAGTTTCCCACGGTTGGCTAACAGAAGTCATCTAGTAGGTAACGCAACAGGTATGGTATTCTTGGCACCACAGAAACTAACAGTATCTGACGCACAGCCTAAAACGGAATCTAACATAGAGGAGTACCGATCGAACAGGTGGGATATTAT
>QNGE01001175.1:7077-61559 GCA_008508345.1 Paragonimus westermani
GCACCTTGATGCTGAATGTTTGAATATGGACGTAGTCATTTTCAGTAGTTAGGTCCCTTCCCGTCCCCTTCTTTTTCCTTCTCTCTTTCTATATAGGGTTTGCTGTTTCTTCATGGTTGTGTGGCAGTTAAGCATTAGTGTGAAACACTGATGTATTGCTGTCTCTGATGATGATGATGATGGTTGTCGCCAATAGATTTCACTTGACAAATTTGGTGGTTACCCTTTTCCGCCTTGTTATCTCATTTCGTGGACGGGTTGCTTTGGAACGTTGTTTGTGAAGATCCCGGAGGATCTTCTATTTACTGAGGATGCAGCTACGCTCCTCTCCATCGTCTTTAGGTGGTTTGTGTTCATTCTAAAGAGGTTTAGTATAGATCAGAATTTACTATCTGTGACGCGTGTCTCAGCAGCTGATCGAAGCAGCATGACTCCTTCCAATGCGTTTTACTTGATCACTGCGTCATTCTAATGTGTTGAGCTTATTTTGTGATTCAGTATGTGTGTTAGTGTTCGTGTTTTGTGGTCGTTCGCTTTAGTGAATACATTGTTTGTATAAAATGCTCTAATACAGCCCACACCACAGTCCCGGTGGCTTTACTTTGAGCAGGTCGTTAAGATACATTCGACATTCCGTTTTTTAACAATCATAAACCAAAAGTGGGTACAGGCTTCCTAGAGCTATCTAAACGGCGACAGCCTCTCTGTTGACCGGGGCTTAGTGGTCAGAATGGTCACACCACAGGCAGAGCATAATACACCAAAGTTTGTTGGCTTGTTTTGTGGATAAACTGATGCCCTTAGTAACAGTCGTTCAAGACGGGGACACCAAGGACATCCTTTAAGGTTCTTGGCGTTTCCGACTTCGTGTTCAGTGTTTTTTGATAACTTGTGCAGTAGATTCAGCATCGTATGCCTGTGCAACCTTTCCGGTATTCTGGGTCTTTATCATCAATGAGGGTCAAATTTTACTTTGGCGCTGTACATGTGGGTGATTAACGAATGTCACCAGGTTTTGGCTTTTCTGTTACTGATTGTACCCGGTAGGTTATGAATATTGATATCAATGTCTACATAGTCATAACTCTAAATCACCCCCAACTTGTCGGCGTCCATGTACCGATTCACTTCAGTCCTGAAGTATTGCGTCGTTGACGCAACGCGTAGACTAAAATAGCGGTAGTCTATCGTGAACGTCCTGAACAATCAGTGTCGCGTCACATACTAGGGTGATATTGTTGGTGTCCTGGTGATCCATTTGTTCTCATTTTGTCAAAGAGCTCCTTGTGACGTTCCGTATGGTAAAATCATCGTAGTGTACGGACTTTCGGCACCTAGCAGTCATTACTCGTAGTATATGAGCACTGATTTATTGGTGTACAACACTATTAAAGAAATCGGTCTGCCATTGGTTGACGTCAGTGACAACATCACTAGGTATGATCCGATCAGTCTAGTACAGGACAAACAACTGGATGGTTAACGGGAGACATGGGGATGCAACTGTCTGTCCAGCCACAATTTATACGATTTCAGATGAGTGCACTGTTATCTCATCTTTTCTGTCAAGGCTCGAGTAGGCGGTAAACCGAGCGGGTGTTCCTCTCAACTTTTCCGCCTTCGAGAGATCTTTGTGTTCACATTCACCCTGTTGACACATCGGACTCCTCGGGCGCACCACATTCGGCCTCATCCACGGTCTTGCTTTCAGTGCTTCGGAGCTGAATATGATGAACATATCTGATGAATCGGGGCGTGATCTAAGTCCCTAATTCCCACCATTGCTTGCTGGTGCTCAATCCTTTGACCGTTTGCAAATCGTTTCCATGTAAGTGTATCGTGTCCTTTGAATCCACACCGTAAAGTGATGCACTCAGGCGTCTAGACCCCCTTCGTTTTGCAACGCCTACCTGCATTTATACTATTTCTAGTTCTTCCACCTAAATTTCTTTCGCCAATTTTGAAAATTTTCGGTAAAGTTTTCTACTGGGACACTTCATGTCACCATTGACCTGTGCAGCGACCCGGACCACAGCACAACCTGGTCAGACTCAGCGCAGTTACGAGTGAATAAATGGACTTTAGTCCATTACGGAAGCAGTGAATGTTGTAGAATTAGTAGAACTCACAGCTGTTTTTAACGTGTTCACCTCATTTTCTACAACACTATTGCAGCATAGATGCCGAGACACCGTTCACAGCGGATGAGGCCGCTGCTACCAAATCATTCTTCCATTTCAGCAGAAGAGAATTTACCAAAATTTGGTCCACGTTCGCCTGCGGGCACGTCTTTATTGTTGGTTAACTGTCCAACTTTTTTTTGATTCAGTAGTCGCACGTCTTCACAATGCTTTTGATATCCAAATTTATCTTTGTCCACCAGAATATGGAGCTAATCATTTCACTTTCTCCATGCCTAAGTAACCCTCGTGCGAACGGTCTAATACAGCTTTTGGTAGTGATGGTGGGACGACCAGGTGATCTTTCTGACCGTCCGGTTGTGTTGATAACTCCAATCCGTTCTGGGTACTTTTTAAGAAGTAGTTAATTAATTGGTAGCCAACTGTTGATCCTCGTGGAAATTGCTGTACTGTAGTATGTTCTGGTTGTCTTGATCAAGGCCATTCGCCTTATTCATCGACCGATCAGATAGAAGCAAACCTCAACAACTGATAGACTAGAATATCATAACGGAACTGCTCGTGAAATCCGTCTACCAGGATGATGAGTGATCTCACAATCGTTGACTATTAAAACTAGGCAACGAGGTGATTTAGCAACTGATTTGTGCGGATCAAGTGATTACTATTGAGTACAATGGTCTGTAACAATTCTGAATCTAATACCAACCAGATGTTTATGCAATGTTTTCACCGCCTAGACCACAACCAACGCCTCTTTCCTGTTTGTTTACACTCTTGTTCCACAATCGCAGTGTACGGACAGTTGCATCTCCCTTCTATTCTAAAACAGTACGGATGCAGTCGCCGAATGCGTCGGCAATCAGCGTGATAATTTTGCACATAGAAACGTTAATTTTTTAAGGTCCAACAATTAGTTCTCGCAAAAGATCTTCCTTTTTTGAGTCCATGACTGTGCCTCCTTGGCACTGTTCAGTGTAAAACGCGGATGGTACTGAAGACGGACTATTGCTGATCGCAATGTTTATCTGGTGATATAAGGGCAACCAAAACTTTGCACCGTTCAGCGCACGGCTTGTATCCTATGTCGCATATGGTAAAGTCAAAAACATTCAACCCTCGTACTCGAAACGAGCACATTTTTATGACAATATTCTTACTTCAGGGTCGTTACGAAAGTGGCAGTGGTTTCTTATCATGCTGTTGTGCGTTGTCCGCGTATATGATAACATCGTCTTGTTATGCGCGTACTCCTGGCTTATCGACAATTACTTAATCGCAGCCCGGAATTATCCAGCTGAGACTTACGATCCCAACGGTAAAAAATTGTACTGAAGCAATCCCCAAGGCCTATAAATCATAGTGAGCGCCTTGACACCGGACTCCAATGGAACCTGTAACAATATTTGTTAGGTCAGTTTTAGAGAACCTCTGTGCCGGACTTTCTTAAAATCCTCTGGCTTCCCATTTGTCGCTGTTCATCCTTTATGTTTCGGACTCAGCGTCGATCTATATTCGTCACAGATCCTAAGTGATTTACCGTCTTCTTTCACAAAAACAACGATTTGCTTGGCCCATATGTATGGGTTAACGGATAAGCTTATCTGACTAATTGTAACGTCTTCAGCTCGTTGGTGGTATTTTGCCCATTTTCTCTCAGTCCATAAGGCATTATTCGGGGCTTTAGAAAACTAGACCCCCTTGTACCTCCAGTCGTGCTGTCTCTTTATTCATTTCCACTGCATTATGCGAACGTTGGGCGAAAAGCTTGTTTACTAGAGTTTGACACTTTGCACTGGGGCCACTCAATGGAAGGGCATAATCGAGTTGCCTCTAAGCCGTTAATCTCAGGACAGATGAGCTTCTTTCTGACACCAAGAATTATACTAGAATCCCCTCATTATCACCGCAGAGCACTAATACGTCAGTCTTACCTAGCAAAACTGCACAGCGACCAGTGACTCTACTTACTCTAGCCGCCGTTGACCTCTGTTGAGCACCAAGGGCCATGCGATTTAGTAGTGGTCTTGGAATAATGGGTACATCACCATCTTGGCCTACAATGAATTCCTACTTACACCCTGACTCGAACTTGAGATGCTTGTTAATTTATTAAACTCTGGAAGTGCGTTACAATCTACATACAGCATTTATCTCTCCAACTAGACTCAGATAGCTTTTCTGTTCAGATGATCTAGTTTAACTCATTGCAAAAAGAAAACAGCCGTTCATTTTCTTTAGATCTTGGCTGGTGGCTGGCACTTGAGGAGACCGTGAGAACTTGTTCATCAGTTAACTTCTCACGAGTGTGCGCACGTTAGTTTTCTGAAACAGTGTGGCGTCTGAATAAGCGGTAACAGCAGTCACATCATCTTTTCTATTGACATGTTCTGGACTTCTTGGGTCAGCAACCTTCGCTGAAGCCACGTATCATTGGTACCAGCAGTCAATCGGTCACGCAGATACTCATTCAGCTTCTCAACAAATTTCCAACTGACCTTTTGTGTTCGCATTCACGAAAGGAACTCACGGAAGCTCGTGCTTATTGAACACAGAGTGACTTGACCTTCCTACGTTCTGTAGGAAGCACGTGCTGCATCATCAATTTCTTCAGCCCGTTGAATGGCTATCAAGCCAGGGCGATCGGATAAGCCAGATTCTTCGATGGTGAATGCAACTTGCCATCACCGGCGGTAATGAAGAGTGCCGATTGTTTTTCTTTCTTTACATCCGTACGGCTGCTACATCATGACTCGAACCTGTCGACCTATTCCTCAGTTTCACTTGGACCACCGTGAAGGTTTAACTGCTGGATCGCCAACAGTTCCACTCCACAACACCCATTTTCAATACTCGGAGCTTGGGACTTGGAATAACCCTAGGAATCATGCTCGTATTCGAACCTCCAACTTAAGTACTGAGGGAGGGTACTCGGACTGATTGGAGCAAGCAGTTATTATTCGTGGTACAAGAACGTGGATTTATACAGATCACCATAATCGTCAGTTCAACACCTTGGCGGTTCATGTTGTTGCTTAGCTGCTACGAAGAATGTAGTAAGCCCTAGGCAAGAGAGAATTAAAGGGAGAACGGGTAACTACTAAAAACAGATCTTTGCAAACAAACAACGGAGCTACAAGTAAAATCAAGTCGTTATCAACAGGGTAACTTCTTTGCGACTTTCGTTGCTCCGTGTCACTACTTTGCACTTACTTCACGGACAACTCGGCCAAATAACGGCGATATTCCCACCACTGAGCCCGATTAGCGGTAATTTTGACTAAAGCTTCCAGCCACGGACTCCGCGATTCCACTGCTGGTTGACGCCGATAGCACATGTTATATCACAAGCTGTAGTCTGATTGGTCTAATATAAAGCAAAAAACTTGAGGAGTCGCGGAGGATATGACAATGAAACCGTCCAATCATGACGTTGTATCCTAAAGCGACATTGGATTGGCTCAAATAACTTTTCTTTTGTAGTGACTAGAAGTTGAATTGAGCAGGTGTTCACCGGAGTTGTACAGTTGTTCTCTTGTCGAGCGAACATTCATGGGAACAGTGGAACATGGTGAGGGAATAATGGTTCTGTGGGATAAATGTAATATCAAAGTTTTGCTAAAGACTTACAGCATCTTTGATTTGCATTTCACTGCTCGACAAAAATGTATCATACATCAACGTAAGTGCGCTTAATACACATCGAAATATTGTCCCTTCCCTCTTATACAAATTTATGTAGCTTACACTGTTCCCCACTCACTATTAGTGTGATGTCCACATACCAGAGTGTCAGTTTTTCGTCTGAGTGGGCAGTAAGTGGTCTACGTTTGGCACTCATTCGGTAAGCTGGTCGTTGATGACGCAGTAACAAAGCGAATCGGGGCATTTGGCTACCAGAACCAACTTTTGGTCATGTGAAATATTCAGCTAGTCTGTCCGTTCATATTGGATATGAACCCTGTTGAGGCAAAAACGTCACTAATGCCTTCGGACTGGCAACGAGTTTCATACCGACCGCCTGATATGCTGGAAATTGTATCTTGTGAAATGCGAATTAATCTGGTGGAGTGGGGTTCTGTGTGTGTTGTTTGCATTTAAGATGTTTCCTCTCGAGAGTTGAAGTATGTACCATGAGGGGCAGTGTCAGCCTGAGCTGTGATATCCGTAGCTAATTCATAAGGCTGAGGATGTATGTGTAATATATCCCGTACACGGATGCCCTGTCGAACAAGTGTGGAATAGGACACGAAGTGGACGAACCCTCTTGCGCAACTATTTGAATGCCGTGGGGCGATTATGCTTTATTTGTATGCCTTTTTGCGACCTCACATCCACCAACGCGGTGATTCGAAACCATTCACACTCGAATACTAGTTGTTCTGCATTACCGCCTTGTTGATGGAGTTAGTCTTGTTGTTTGGACTAAAAGATGATTGTTGTATGTTCCTTCTGGGAGAGGCATTTCACCAGCTAATGAAATGTAGGTGTGTGATCGAAAGAGTTACCACACTGATGTTTCATGGCATACCTTTTACACACTTATTTTTACAAGTTGGTTATGAAATGTGTATGGTCTGTTTGAAACCGAGGTTTCGTGCTAGCGTGTCAATTTGCTAAACAACATTGGCCGGCTGGACACAAAGGCCATACTCACACGCCTCCTGGTCTCATTCCTTCTGGTTTACACTGGATACGTTGATGTGAATGGAACCAAAAGTGGTGCGGCATAAGCCACTTGCGGTTGAGCGCAGGCGTCCTTCACCTTCGGTCACTGTGACAGGCTAGTCCGAAACAGATACTACCAAGCATGTTCTGTGTGACAGCTTTAATAAGGTGGAAATTCAACCGTTCCCTAGTTGACTACCAAGCATCACTTTTTTGGTTATAGACTTTCTTGTTGCTTGGAATTGTACAAGCCTCGAGTGGTTTTTTTTATGGCGGACCCTCTTCCATATACAAAGGGCGATCAAAACATTCTGCAACTTGCCTATATTGCGGTACCAAAAATTTGAAAAGAATTCTTAGCATGGTTCCCACCAACATGAATGCATTTGTATGCAATCAGTAGTCGCGTTTACTGGTACCGTTTCGTTTCTGATTCAGGTGCATCGTACGAAAACGGCTTAGGCGACGGTTTACGGTCATAAAACAAACATGGTTAGCAAAAAGAATAGGTAAACGAAAACAAGCAAGACAGACAATATCTCTACAGTCATTCAGTTTTTACTGATTCACCTGATCTGACGAAGCTTTTGACAACTTAGAGCTTTTAATCCGCACCTAATGGTCTTCCTATCCCTACAGGACAATAATGAGAAGGAACACAAGTATCTATGTGCATGTTCTAGGGGTTTTTAGTTTTTAGAGTGAATATTACATTCCGTAAGGTTGAGTTTCACTCATCTCTGTCATGCTACTGATATAACCCAGTAGTTGCACAGCTTTCGTGACAGCACTGGTAACAGTTAAAACTAACTGAACATCAGAACATCCGATGAGATATAACATATATAGTAGGCTGCCAGGGCTCAAACACTCAATGATTCACGATAGTCTGAACCGTTATGTACCACCTTGTGTGCTAATTGTTTTCTTGTAACGGGTCCTCTGAGCTAGGTGCATTTCAGCTTTGTAAGCCTCAGTTCAGCGATCATGTTGCTGATGAATACCACTAGCTTGCCAGTGTACCGTATGATGACGTTATTTAGTCCCCTTGATCAATAAACCAGATGGGGCCGCGTTTACTAATTTGTAGAAGTGGAAACTATTTTTTAAGTCTAACTCCGGTAGCGTTTTTTTGTGCGATCACAAGGAATGTACGCAGTTGTTGGCGTCTGTTTTAAGACATATTGGAATCATATGATGATTTCCTCTCATTTTGCCAATTGCCGTGTTCTTTCAAAAGTTATGAGTGACGTGATTATGGTTGTGCTATTGTATGAACGTTTCTTTTTCAGAAGCGGCTTACACCAGGACCATCCTCTTCACCCGACCCAGCCAGTGCGCCTTTGACGCGAGCGGTTGTGACCAATTCAACCACCTGTCTTTCACACCGAGCCTCTGACTTGTTTAAGGTTCATCGAGCTGCGGAAGGTACTCAAACAAGAGCAGAGCTACTCACAGCGACCTCCTCAGTTAGCGAGGAGGCTAGTATACATCCAAAAGCAGCTCCACACTTCTTGTCTGATGACGCTTCCTTTTCGGAGAGTAGCAAAGATACTGTAATAGAACGAGCTACCGAGGGAGGTCACCATGATGCAGCGCCACCCGCTGATCCAACTAGCAATGTGTGCCTTGCTGCCAATGGCCTGAACAAGATTCTTGAAGAGAAACCTGTGTCAGAGGAAGCCTCGCCCGGTATGAACGAGAAATTTGCTGAGATATCACTGACCGCCGTCGAGGTAGTGGAAACATTCCACACGTCAGAACAGAATTCAAAGCCTTCTAACCTGTGCGCAGATACCATTGGAAGGTCGCATGACAGTCCTGTAGAACAAACCACCTTGAAAAGTCGAGTAGCCAGTGGCTCGTTTCAAGCCGCTCAAAACGAATATGAAGAATCATCCAGCGCTGTCAAACAGCGTGTTGTTTCACCCGCTGAACGCATACTCACTTCCACCAATCGTCCTAGCTCTACAGATGTGCGAGTTACCAACTCTACGACATCCCGCACATCTCATTCGACTTCAGCAAACCCCGCTACTAATAATATACAGTACCGAGCGGCCACAGTGTGTGCTGCTGGTGTTGCAGTAGCCTTATTTCTGGTAGTCATGCGCCGATTGTCTTTGATGTTGCACGGAATTTGACAAATGTGATATCTGCCTGTTACTCCCTGTTCCCCTCTTTTGCCTTCTTTGAAACTGCTTTCTTCTCTTCCATCCAGATTATTGCACGCAATCTTGGTGACTGCTGACAGGTGTTCTTTACCCTGTGCCCTACGCTTTGCTGCACACCAGCATAGTCTGCTCTTAAACGCCCCCATCCTGCTTCTTTGGCGTTTTGCACCATGTGTCTCATCTTTGCCGGGTTCGGAGTCCACTCACTTTGATTTGTATGATGACGGGATTGCGATGGTACATTGTGTTTGGCCGACCTCGTACGTTTATCAGTAAAGTGATATTTTATGTTTCCGTCTTGATTAAAATGATTCTCTTTTTTAATCGAATTTCTGTATTCGGGCTGGCCGCTAAGCTGACGTTTTCTTCACGGAAACCTAGTGTGCAATGCAACTAGCTGTTACAGTGAGCTCTGTTTATTCTCGTTTATACTAGTGATTTCCGTATAACTGCATCAATTTGGGAAGTTTCTTTCCGGTCTTTTGAGTCCTTTTATTTATTTTGGTGTAGGCACTTCTGTCGTATGTGTAGTTATCATCAGCGCACTGTGGTGTCTCACAAGCACCAACGGATATGGCGCAAAATTGTGAGCTAACTCGAGAAGTGAACCTGTATTTGACTGCATACTTCAGTCAAAGACATTCCCCTCCCAAAATACAAATTCAAAAGTTCCAGATAGAATTGCCTACTCAATTTATCATGAAAATGGTTTCGGTTACGTATGTTATCTACACGTGGTACGATCATCTCGCTAAATCTCCGGATACTTTGTCTTGCGCCATGGTCAAAGCAATGGCGATATCGCTCCGAATCGCGTTCAGAGTTTCTGTTAGACTGCGGGGTTCAGGCGGGGACCTTTGCTCGTTCACCATACAGTTTAGGTGTTTGTGAATTTTTTNTTTGGTGTAATTCGTACATCGTCGGCTCACTGATAGGTTAATTTGTCGTTGATACTTTGCAGGGGTTGTCTTTTTAGGGTATCCACTTTCGAAAGTTGGCCTACCCTTGCGGCATTTCTGTTGGCTCCTATTGTCGTTGAGATCCGTCCCATCTTCCTCCCGGATTCGCACATTCCGCCGGGACGGGTTGGGTTTAGTAATGATCAACGGTCAGTTATCAACTAACGTGAATGGTTAACGGGGTTGGTTATTTGCTCGGTCTAACTGTGATTACACGTCTGGTGCACCATGTGGCAGCCGGCTTCCCACTGTCGCGAACAAAAGTGCGTTCGGAAACCCGAATATCGAGTGTGTATTGAAACTGTCACGAAAGTAAGGTAATCGGAAACCTTCCGAAAGCCACTTTCCAGGCCGAGTGCCCCATACGCAAGCGTATGGTGTTCATTTCTCTTCGGGAACGTTTTTGTTGTGATTTGGAATAATTTCCTGCTCTATATGCGTTTTCAAGCGCTTCGGCTTTGCAAGTGTTTTACAATTTTAAGCTGAACGAAAAAATTGTAGGAAGCTTGATAGCATCTCAGTGTTGATAAATTTGCTCTGGTTACGGTATCGTATAACATGCGCCTTTGCATGTGAGTAGGATAACACGACTCATACGCGCAGGAATTAAGAGGCAGATGTCTTTTCCAGGAAGACGAAGTATCAAAAGTGACTGTTGGAAACATGCAAGTGCATTGTATAGTATGCTATCAAGTCGAATGATCATGTACTGCCGCCCAGCAGGTGCGGATACACATCATCCGCGCAAAATAGTGTCCACGTTCGTCCCATGTTTTTACGTCCATCATAATCGATTTCGCGCAATCAACAATTTCCCAGACCAGGTGTCTCTTGCGGCCGTAACAACGAGACACACGCTGAGTGTTTTTGTGTCTGCTTACGTGCCTTCAATGATCGGCCGGTTTATGTCGATCTTGAGAAAAGCTTATAGTTGTGTGTAAAAGAAATGGCGTACATGGGCCATTCGTTTGACCTCCGATTTTACAGTACTCGTAATTAGACGTCTTGAAAGCACTATTTCATATCATTATCGTCATCATCATAGAGAGTAATACATCAGTGGTTCACACTAATTCTTAACTATCACAGCCATGATAAAAGCAAACTCTGTACAGGAAGGAACCTAAATACTAAGGACATTCAAACATCCAACATCAAGGTGCCTACACCTTGCCACTGTCTTACTCCCATTTGCAACTCATTTGCCTAATTGCGATGTACGAGTATCCTACAGTTCATTTGGTTTTGGGCATAGGACTTTCCTCCGATGAAGTCTTGGACTTCATTGTTGAACACGTGATTCGTGGTGGAGCTGCCTCGGATAAATCGTGCCGATGAAGCTAGGATATGCTTTGGGACAAACAAGGTTTTCTCTTCCGCAAGCAAACTAGTACTCCCGACCCTGTTTGATCTCAAATCAAATCAGATGACGGCTATAAAAAGTCAACTTATTGTCACTGTCTGTCCCAACAAGAAGAATATGTAGATAATATAAGATGACGGCAACCCACAATCTTTTTAGAAC
This sequence comes from Paragonimus westermani, assembly GCA_008508345.1. Lineage (NCBI taxonomy): Eukaryota > Metazoa > Platyhelminthes > Trematoda > Plagiorchiida > Troglotrematidae > Paragonimus > Paragonimus westermani. The sequence goes on from QNGE01001175.1 coordinate 18,545, forward strand.
TGAAACATCATAGAATAAGATACTAACAACAATAATCAAGGTTCCCAGTGACTAATGAATGCGGTGGATTAACCGTTTAAGTTTTGTAGGTTAATCAGGGGATTTTATGTGGAATCTGTTTGTTACTAATTGATAATTCATAATTTCAGGACAGTGTTAGCATTCGGTACTTCGGTTTATTGAGAACCTAATCCTTTGAGGGATTGTACGTGGCATAGCGGGTGAACGAGTGGCTTAGCGTAAATGTGAGTTCTGTGCTTGGGTTCATAGTTTAGACGGTAGAATATTTGCAGCGTCTGGGCATTCCGTCCCAACCACTAGTTCGAGGACAGTCACTCGTTGGATCATTTGGTAGTTTCCATATGCTGCACTTGGATGATTGAGTATTTTAATCCAAATGCGAAATTTCTGAGTTCCCATCATGATTTCGTAAGTCAACTGTCGCGTGGGGGTATGTTGTTCTTAACCTGAGCCTAACTGAAGCACCGATGCTTCACAACTGGGTTCCTTCTAAACTGACAAACATCATCAGCTGGAGATATTCAACTAGCCTTTGAGGACTATACGCGTCTAAATGACGTAACCCCGTCGATCTGTTTTCGAGGTATTATCCGTTAAATTGTTTCGAGAATCTCATTAACCACAAAAAATCAGTCTGAGCCTGAGTAAATGCGCTTTGGCATCTGGTATTTGAAAATACACATACTCTCTTTTAAATAACGTTTCGAACTGATCTTTTGTAGTATGTGAGTACTTTGGTGTTCACATCAGGACACGCATCATTGTCTGTTTCCCTTTTATCCCTCTGTATGAGCTTATATTTAAACCTTAACAGCCACGTTAACTTTTTCAAAACCTGTCGTTTGATAGTAAGCATATTTTTTGATAACCTCGATGAAAGAAACAAGGAATAAGTCCGATGGTCGTTCCAAAGACCTACTTTATTTGTCCATTGCCCACTGAAAAGAGATTGGATAAGTTTACCATTGCCAGTCGTGGATCACCGTGATTCCGGGTAAACCTCCCTAAAACTGAGATAAAGTGATCTGCAACATTCGCAAATATGAGTAACTCGCCGATAGCGTTTCCGTTAAAGAAGTATAGTCTAGCAAGTTTCATTCTTATATTTCTCATCAAAACAACTGAGAAGTAGGTCCACACATGTAACGTCAGCATGTTGTTGAATAAAGTGCTTAGCAAATACTTACACCCCATGTACAGTAATATTAGAATTGTCTCAACTCATTTTTCACTCGTTGTCCTGGTCATGTCAAATGCGCGAGAATCTCGCTGAGAAGAAGCGGATGTGTTTAACTTTATTCATCATTGACTATTACGATGGGGCTGTATTGGCTGTAAGACATTGAGAGAGTCATACAGCCCAGTCTCTACAGCTTGCTTCAAAATTTACGTGAAGACAGTTGAACGCACTTGCTGTAATTTCACGCTACTCTTGGACGTATGGACAATGCTTGACGCCGTGCACACATGCAGGTGTATAACGACCTCTGATCGATAAAAGAATGTGGCCTGGATATGTTAATGGGCTTGGCCATCTAAGCACCTTGCTCTGGCCTGATTACCACTGACTGATTAATGTTCACAAGGTAATTAGACAATGCCACGTTTACTTTGACACACAAACATGATAGCTCCGTGGGTAGTGAATGGTGTGATCGGACGACTTCGTTTATCCTGACTCAGTATATGATGACTGACTGGGTAATGCCAGTCATGCACACAGTTTATTGACAACATATAGAATGTTTTTGACTGCACATTTAAACTTCTACATTAAGTCAGAGCTGATTGATTTGGAGTCAACTATAGCTTCTGTTACGTCGCTGTATTATCCGAAAAGTAACGTCAAGAGGAGAATGATTATCGCAACATTCTAATTGTGTAACCTCAGCACAACATGGGAATAATATTCAGTAGAGTGGAAATGACTCAGACAAGTCGGACGGAGAATGACGAATCAACGTGCGCGAATAAACGTGCATCACAAGTATACTCCACGGGTGAACATGAAGAACTGATCGAAAGTTAACACATTTACCCCCTATGGAGTTGAAAGCCGCAGGAATAAGGCATGTAACGATCGATCGGTTCGTGAAACCACGATAGTTAGTGGTGATTTGCACCATGGATGCCGTCCGGCTCACGTAACTCGCGTAGAATTGCTACGACGTCTTATAATCTTTGATCGCAAAACGCATACCGTGCATTAAGATAACTTCCATTTTCTAGCTAGTAGGTTCCCGGTCCTAACGGCTTGTGTATTTACCAGAGATTCGGAAAGCAACGATTTCAGTAGAATAAACGCATCAGTCGGTAAAACGACTGTTCGTTTGGCGCTTGAATTTTGTTAACCATTCCTCTTTTCGATTTTCTCATGCGTCACATTGTTGGGGAGACCATAGGCTGGGTTCACTCTCGCACATAAATCTCCTGTGTAGACAGATTGAACTGGACTGTTATTTGTAGCCCGTTCATGACTGGTTCCGTAGACAAAGAACATCTTCCCATTCTTCTTTCCTACTTTAATATGCATACCTTCAACAACTTTACCATCACGTTGGCAACCGGATTGTGGGAGTGTCGTCATTTGTTGCCACTGTCTTGATCGGGTGTTCCAGCCGTTTTCTGATTGGAGAATGTGAAGAACCGCATCCACATATTCACCTGCGCTGCGCAACGTGCAGTCAGCGGGACAAAGTGCACAAGTCAACCCGACTTACGGTCCCAGCTAAACATGCACTGTTTTGTTGGATGCTGTGCGGGTAAGTTGTATCGTACTGACGGATGCGCAGTTCGAATTTGTAACTGGATAACTCTATACTGCTTCGGGTTATTTCTTTCGGAGTGTCAAAGTACACAATAGAGCTTTGTAGTCAATAGCACGTAACCCAATAATTTGCGCAATGCCGTTCACTATAATGACACGTAGCTGCCAATTTACTGAGTTTGTCGACGGTCGCTTTAACAAACGGACATGTTATGTTGATTGTAGTTTTCGACCCCGGCTTCATAAGGTATTCCGTGGGTTTTACAAATGCTGATCTGTCTGATTTTCAACATTGAACGCATCCGCTAACGTATACATCAATTCTTTCTGCCAGGCGCGATCATTCACAACGCAACACTGGTAGCATCAGAGTGACTCGTATTCAAGTCCCATTTGTGTGATGAACGACGTCCACAGGCTATGCATGTGTCGGCTACGGAGAATTCAGTTGGTGTCTGGCATTACGGCAAAAAGTTATGGAACCTGCTCAACATTAGGCTACCTAGTACAACCTTTGTGAATTCCAAATCCTGTTTCCGATTTTGTGACTGCTTCAAGGCCAGCTTAATCATGTGTGGCACTCGCATCTGTTTCGTCAAACACATCCGGCTTATCGGTTTTAGATACGGGTAGGCGCAGTGTAAAACACCAGCTACTTGGTCTTGTGGATAAGGGCTATATATCACGGCGAAACTAAAAACGAGTAATCCACTAATACAACAAGGACAATATATCCTAACGCTATGTGTTAACAATCCAGTGAAAGTCAGCTGGCTTGCATTTAGCACAAAATACCAGCAAAACGGTATATGTTACATCATGGAAACTCAGACACAAAGCAAAGCACCTCTGTTACTGACTCAGTAGCGGTGCATTGTCTCATATAGAGTCGGTGAGTCATAGGTAATATCTATTTCTTATTGTTGATGCTACTTCGACAGCTCCGTTCTAACAACAACAACATCAGAAGTCTTCACTGATGGAAGCAATTAACAAGATCCATCGGATGTCCTAACCACTGAAGTACAACTGCGCATATGTTATAAGTGAATCTTATTGTATGGAGGGAGCTTTCGTTTGAGAAATTTAAAACACTGAGTTCTCTTTATGCAGCTCATCAAGACAGTAAGACGAAATACGTTGCGATATGCAAGCATTTCGTTTATTCTCATCAGTCGGTTACATAAAAGGTACTGACATAATCAATTTCGTTACCGTGACAGTGAATCCTGATTACACCTATGTGATGTTCGTTCATTTCATTGTTTTTTCACTACGCGCTCAACCTATATGACTCAATGTTTTATGCAACCGACTCATGAGAATGAACGAAATGCTTGTATCTCGCAATGTGTCTTCTTGCTGTCTGAACTTGAAGCGAACAGAAAACTCCCGACTGGCTCCCAAACTGCGGACCACTAGAACTAATGAAAACACGGGTAAAGCAGACCCCGGATAGGCATTGTATTTAGCCACGAGACGCTTTGCAAACTTATACGAGCAACTGGTCAATATTTATAGAAAATCGCTGACCTTGTGGCCGCTTGAGCACGCAAAGAAACATTTGAATCCCACGCCGATGCACATCTCAATAACACCTTACAATATCCGACTTCTGACAGTAGAATCCTGTTCTTCGGGTCAGGGTAAACCTGATCCTTATACCAAAATTTTGGTTTTTGTAAACGCACGCCGTTAAGTGTTTAACTATTCCAAGGGGATGGTTACTCGTGTTATTGATCTTAATGGCTCAGACACGATTACAAGAAATGTCAAACTATTACGACAATATATACACAAATCAGGAATATGTTCAACTTCGCGGTAAATTAAATGATCTCGGTGCCTTCGTTGCAGCTTTACAGTTCACTACATACACGGAAGCTGAACTGATGCAATTCATGGAACACTGTGTGCAATGTTTCGCCGCGGTCCGCTTCAGCAAAGTCAAAAGCACAAATATGCATCCAGATGGCAAAACCCAACAATCCAGAAGGCGGATGGGACGTAAATGTCTGTAAATCAGGTGAAATGAAATTCAACTCAATCGGTAGAACCGTATACTGGTGTAACACAGCGTGCCGTCGTGTGGTTGACGCCATTTGAGTTTCCGACTGGGTAAGTTGTGTGCATCACTTACTGGGCCTGTGGTACCTACTTATCGGTTTTCATCACCATTCCACCTTATTGTCGTGGCCCCGTCGTTCAGAGAAATGCTGTTCCTTGGTGCCTCTAATCCGCTGCGCATTACATTGGAATGAATCGTTTGGTGTAAGAAAAGTAGTTGGATGCTGGATGTCATTCGCAAGAGGCATAGGGAAAAATGCGTTGCAGAAGTCCAGAGCAGAGAAAGCTTTGCGTCGGACAGATGAACCAGCAATTTTCCTGTAATGAAGGGAAACGAATTTCTCGGCCAAAATTTGTTCAACATAGTCTCGGACGTATGGACAGGTGATCACAGAACTGTCCATCTTGGCGATAGCCAACAAATCACTGAATGCGCTTCATTGTTCCACTTTTTGGCATCCCATCTATGGCAACTGCCACAGTCATTTGCTTGGTTAATGATAATGGTCTAATGCTCTCGCACCGTCTCTTAAACAGATTAAGTTTTGTTCCAGTGGAATTCTTCCGATGAAAGTTACGAACAAATTCGGATATCTGTGATCATTCGGATAGTGAAAGCTGTAAGGTCATCAAAGCAATAACTCGACGCCGCAAGTATAAATTAACTCAGCTATCGGGGTTGAATGTTAGGCCTTTGCACTTGTCGCAATAAATCCGCAAATCTGTGTCAAGGAATTGGAACGGATTGTGAATTGATAAGTACATAAGTGGATGGAAAGTGATGCAAATGATGTTCATCAAAGAGTATCAGTACAATAGTGACCAGTGATGGTGAACCAAGCCTCATTAGAATGGTTGTGTTCACCTTTGATTGGTCAAAATACATGACACGCACATCCAAAGACAGGCGAGGCTTAGCCACAAGTCGTGAGGATGCGGGGCCGTTGTCATTATAAGGTGCAATTGTGTACAGGGGTTTACCACTCAAAGACTCCGAAGGTATTGCTAACTTGTCGCCCGTTAACACGCATGGAACGCGATTTGCAGACTACAACAAAATGACCGATTAGAATATGGGTACGGTATTTCCGCTCTTTGGCCTTGTGGTCGTCTGCGGCGTAGAGAAAACAGAAATTTTTGGACTTTGGAGCATGCTTGTTTTTTATACCATGGATGAGATTAGGTGGAGATGAAACCAAGTGTCGAAACCGTTGGAGTAACAGCGAGTAATGAACTAACTCGGATATAATGGTAGCCCCAATGCAGTAGAAGCAGAAAAGATAGGGAGATTTGGATGAAGTGCCAACTTTGTCTTCCGGACTACACACAGTTTTGTATGTGGCAATACGCAAAACAGTCGGTTGGGGTAAATGAGATAGGTGACAATCATCCACAGTCCTCCTAATGCTTTAGTCGTGGAGGCTTCACTTACTTGACAATCATCGGACCATTGATAACAAAATAATCAGAAACACCCTGATTGTAGTCGTGGTGTTCCAGACGATTGACATGTGTATATGTTGGTGGTGGCGGACTGTTGGATCGCAGCCTACGATTACCATATCAATTCGCCCTGCTTTTGCAGGTCCGCTTGTGTTGGCGTTAAACCATACACTCTGGTGGAAGTTCCTGTGCGCATTCATACAGTAAACACTCACGTGCTTCACCTGACTGATTATCAGTGAGGAAGCGTTGGTGGAGTAGGTCCTCCTAACGCTTACAGTGGAATACAAACACATTTGAGTAAATTGTACAGACTGCAGAATGAAACCGTGAGTATACTCACCACACTATTGGACAGTAAAAAAGTAGAATCGTTTAACACGGGCCTCCATTCTGACAGCCAATAATTTATCCAGAAGGATGAAAGGACCTCTTAACCTGGATTTCGCGCATAAATTAGGAGCATCTGACTGATGCTGCTTTCCTGTCAGAATATTACGATGAAATTTTAACTTTGCTGATTCGTTAGGCGCAAAACGAGAATTCGACAAAGGGGGTAAGTACGAGCAATCTGAAGATATTTCCTAATGTAATTCAGACATGTGAGGTGGTCACATTCTTCTGAGGATCTGCAGTACTATTGGTTGTGAGGGTTGTTGTGCAGATACTCTGCTCCGCGACGTTAATACTGTCGTGCGACCAGCGAAGTCAGCACCAAAGAGAAGTTTATGGTAGCATTCAAACCGAATCAAATCGATACAGGATAAGTATGGACGAACAGCCAAAGAAATGAAACTGACTTTGAAATATCGAACATCGGCGAGCACCATGTTTGCACAGAAAGTGGATGAGAGAGAACGTGACAGATATCAAACTTTGCTCAGTTAGCCTCTCTTCCTCTGGTGCGTGAGGATACATACTCGAACGTCATTGGTAACGATTACCTAGAAACGCAACAACCGATTCCCATTCCTGTTCGTATCGCGATTGTCACACATTTGATGATGTGAAGTGAAAGTGGCCAAACGCGGCAAGTTGTCTAAAATATGATTCAGGCCATTTTTACGAGTCCCGAATTCTCATGCTAGCCTGACCAGTATATTCATTCAAAGCTCCAGCTCCAGTCCAAACAGTTCTAGCCGAAGAGTTATCGCTGACTTCAGGCAAAGTATTTAAGTGAATAACTGGACATCTGTACAAGTTCTTGTGGTTCGATCAAAAACTACAGGCTGGCAGCGGTTCGACTGCATGTTATCACTCATTGGGAAATCTGACAAGTGTCACATAGGCAGTGCTTCGAGCCATTTCAGATCCATCCTACACAGTTCATTATCAACAGCTATAAATCCGGAACCTTATAGCCTTCTGAGAAACGACAGAGTGGCATACCGAATGCGCTGTCTACATTAAGAACAAAATAGTCAGAAAAACACTGGTAACTCTCACCATTTCTTACTAGCTGGTCAATAAGCAATAACTAGTGACAGAAAACTTTTAGTTTATCGTATGTAGTATTCGGAAGGATACAAATGGAGAAACGAATCGTCTAATCGTATGATCTGAATGACGGTCACTACAACTTAGGTCCACAGAAATCTAAAGTTCAAGGATATTTTTTGCGCACACAACAGGTTTGAACCAATCTATCGTTACAGTTTCAGCTTCCATGGATCTAGGTTGCAGTGAGCGTTATTCGTATCACATTAGATCATTCGTTAGCCATCTCTTTGTTTATACCCTCCAATTATTGTAGACATTAAATTGAAGGTTTTCCATGTCATTGGTTAGTGACGAGCCAATAAGAAATGCTGGTGTCTAACAGTGTTCTACTTCTAACTGTTTTCTTCAAATTACCAAATGGATATAACTGTTTTGAATCTAGATTCTGATTTGTTTTCTAAACTAAGACAACCGTGCTCATGAACTCCAGACCAAAACGCACATGTAACTACTCGTGGCCATGCGCTGTGAAAGGTCACAGGAGGCTAGTAATACTACTGTCCAGAGCGATCGTCGCTTTTATTCAGTGAGAACTTCAATCTCCTTCTTCAGTATGGTATGGCAAACATCCCGTACTAAACAAGCTGGACAAATGAAAAGATAAAAACTCAACAGCTTATTAGACAACATTTCAGTTCTGGATTTTCCTTCATTTTGCATTCAAAGTGTAACTGAACTTCAACATGATCGTTTGTTGTCTGCACGACAACCTCCTTCGATAAAAAGACTGACCGATTGATTGAAGAATCTGCCTTTGGATTGCAGTGCACAGATATATCGTACATCGTCAGAAGAACGCGGGAAGGGATGAGTGCAGCACAACGTTTGGTAAAAGGGAATGGTATTAAGCACAGCCTCTCCTATTTAGTCTCAATAAGACAAATGAGGAAAGCCTCCCGGTTGATTGTGCCAGCATTTTTCTTAGCCGCGCAACACAACAATTTACTAATTGGACTGACAGTTTAAGTGGCATGCTTCTTAAAAAGCCAATGGTTTCGTTGTCATAATTCGTTTGCACACGCCCTCACATTGCTGACCAATATTCAAGCGGGTACCGTCATACTAGAACTGAGGTGCATCACGTTAAAGCACGCGAATGTCCATTTCAAAATCCGTGACTCAAATCAACAGTATTTTCTACTTATGAATGCGAATTCAACGTTCTAAGAACTTTTGTCGCAAAACTCTTTTAGGATTCAGCTTATAGATGCTAAATCCACCGTCTGTTTCAGTGTTTTAAGCCGTGTGGTTAATTTTTATGGTAGAAAGTGAACGGCGACATCACGAGGAACAGCCAAGCAGACTGTTCTGGTCACTCGTGTCATAAATCCCAAATTCAAATTGATGGTGTTTGCACTATTAACATAGACGTTTTTTATGCATGCCTCTAGGAATTCATATTTCTTCAAGCCAATTTGCTGATAATGCGCTGTGAAGATAAGCTCTACCCAACTGTTGTTATCCGAATTTTCCTTCTCGTAACTAAGGAGAATCAATTCAGAGTTACGCATGAAATTTTTACTCATGGGACTGGTAACCAAGGGGGTAATGCCGTTTGAACTGTTTTCACCTAATTGGTCAAATCAAAGAGGAGCCCGAAGGTGCAGTATCAGTTTGGAAGCAAGAAACATGAAATACTAACGGATGTCTACTTGTACCCTACAAAGAACACAGAGAATTTATAGGACCACTCCGTTATGGAGGACCCAAGCTGCGAGGTCGCCACACAATGTCATGGAGTAGGTACAGGCCCCGTTGGCAGTTTCTTTTGTAAGGAGGATCATACTTGAAATGTAATAATGTGAGCCAAGGAAGAGGGCGGCACAAGGATTTTCTAGTCGGAAAATCTACACCGGAAGTAAATACTTTGGCACCATCTCTAACGGGAACACTCATATTCACATCACCATAGTTCCTGGACACCATAGTTGCCAATGTCCAGCTCATGCACGGAAAACATCACTTCTTGCCGAAATGCACTACAGTTTTCCTTCTCGAATTTCCCCCTGGTTGCTGTAATATTTAATGCGTGCCTCCGTCTGACTACTTCCCAACACTAAAGTGTGACCGCCAACCCCTACTACACAAATGTGCACTCACACCATGCCCCAAACCTAGTTTTAATCAACGCGTACACGTCCACGAGAACATGTATAAAGTCATATAGTTTTACTACCCTCCCCTGATAATGTGGACAGCACAAAATCTCACGAACATTTGTTGTCAACATTGAATTTAGCTACGTTAAGCTTCCGATGTCACATTATGGTTTCACTAATGTATATTCCTGTAGGTCCCGTGAATTTTCAACCACCATCTAGGTGAACATTCAATCAAATACGGTTATGAATACTCCAAAGGATTTTCCAAGCAGTTTATGCCCCGGATGCGAGAATCCAGATGAACATGTGACCATCCACACTTGCCTCAGAATTACAGAGGGTATCGAGCAAGGTTATTTCCTCTTTCATCTAACTCAGTCCCTATAACTGACACCCATTATGGGAGGCAAGATTCAACTCACAAAATCCGTTGGCAATGTGAAGCCTATAGAACCGTCTGCCGTTACCACTTATTCGCCTTCCAAAGTGTAACTTACACATTAACTGAACGCAATGTTTTCAATTCGGACAGGGATACAAGTCGCAGTTCAGTTGATTATGCTGCTTTTACCCGATAAAAGAAAGTCATACTGATGCACCGGAAGTTTTCAATTGTTAGCGTTGAACTGTTGTTGAGTACAGGATGAGCAGTCTGAGTGATGGACCTATACGGTTTTCCGTAAAATTTATTGCTTTTCGTGACATTTAGATTACCAGCTCTGAGGACATTTCACGGATGTAACGATAAAGCTGGTGAGTGTGCAGCAATATAAAAATGCATGGATCAAAAGCAACCCCCAACTGTTCACTCTAAAGCGAGTTATCAGATACAGTAACCTTGAAAGCTTGGTTTGTCTTGTGAGTTGAATGCGACCAGTTAAAATATAATCGGCTCATAAGTTGTGTAGAAAACAAGGTGGAATGGTTATATCAGTGTCCAACTTCATAATGTCAATCCAGAATCAAACGATGGTACGACAGGTTTTTTGAGTCGTAATCCGCTTAAACTTTTGTAGGCCTTTTGTGTCAAAGACCCCCAATAAAACACCCGGTGAAGAATAAATAAATCGAAGCCGTTATGTACCCAGGTTTCTAACATTTTATATTATGCCATGAAGAAAACAGGCGCCTAGTCCCAATCTTACTAAGATCGCTAAGCTGCAGATTTATGAGTGACGACATATGATCCCTCGAAGTGTAATCCAGCAATGAATTTTCAAACTAGGGACATCAAAACGAAAAAACTGCATTACCAGGACCATAGAAAAATCCCAGGTATTCGACGAGCAGCGACGATAAACTAATATACCATTTTTTCACTGCTCAACCGCTTATAAGCCGTCCACGTTTCTTGAAATTGAGCACAAGTGCGAAGGAACTACAGAAGACAGATAGTTCTTGCACCAAAGTTAGATTGTTCTTGGTCAGTACCCAGAAAGAAGAGAGCTTGACGCCGCGAATGACGAACACTAAAAGGATTGTCCACCTGTTGATAACCGAGCCAATTTATCTGTTGATATCCGGCAAAAACGTAGAATGTCCATGGCAGTGAATAAAAAATTTGTAAAAGAGTGGGCGATAGCGCACAACGTAATATTTCAGGTCATCCAACTGTGAAAACTCAGGCTACAGGCTAGATTGATGAAGAGACAGGAGTCACATGCGTCCATACAGAAAATCGTGACACTCAAATGGGGCGCTGAACCCGGAGACTAGCGTCTCCTTCGCTGCGATCCACTCCAGCCTTGCAGAGTCCCTTCGCTCCGCCTACAGTACTGCCTTCCAGCAGCATCCGCAGGGCCGCCAGCTTTGCCCGGTCGGTCTTGACTTCCACCACCTCCGCTACGTCCTCGAGGTCCGCCAAGAAACTCCAGACGTCCTCATCATCAACCAGGTAAGACCATGAGATCGTCATCCGCCAATCCTGGTCACCTCTGTGAGCCAAGAACACGTACGGTCTTAGGATTGTTTATTCGGAAAACCAACATACGGGGTATGGGCCTCAACATAACAAACAAACGCACTCATTCACATATAGCATTGATCTCGGGACGTCACGGTTGCAATGTTCGTCAATACTCAGTTTATATATGCACAGAGAACAATTTTATACTAAACTTCACTTCAACGTTTCTTATATTCCCCGCGGTCAATATCCAAATACATGCCGCTGAGAAGGCTCGGCAGTAGGCCCTAATTTCCAAGCTGTCAGCCAAACATAACGCTTGAGACGGCCGATATAATTGTGAGTGCCTCCAAGAGGACCTACTTCGGTGGAGATAATACACTCTCCGGGCAAACGTAAGGTGAATCAATTACCATTGCAGAAAGAAGAGATATGTTGCGGCATGCTAATATTTTGTTTACCCTCATCGGTCGCAACCGTAAACATGCAAGCTACACATAGCGGACATAAAGAGATAGGCACGTCTAAGAAGGAACTATCAAGAAACAACGTGAGTCTCGTAAGGCTGGCGAGTTGGTACATCGATGCTGTTAGAAGGAAGTAAACGGTCTTGTAGAAACCCACCATCGCTCTGCTGAATTGCTGAAAAGACTGTCACTAGTGTGTCTTATCAAGCTTGAGAACTTTTCCAGAGAAACCGTTCGCAACACCAAAGTCGGGACTATTCGTACCCTACAAGGCTCTCTCTCAAGATCAACCAACATGATTCTCTTGGTGACGGTCTAAAGCATGTACACAATCTCTCATCAACACAGTTCACACAAACGCAGCTGGTTGTTCCCTCCCTTGGACTGAAGTTCAAAATACTACCCAAAGACGTTAACAAGTTGAGTATGTAAGTGCAGTTTGAAAATAAGTACGATAAATTGAAGGATCTGTCGCACACGTTTTCGGATGAGACGGGTTGATTTTGTGCAAAATTGGTAGATAGTTCTAATCAATTTTCATCAGCACCTATTCGTCAACAATGTTGCCTGACACAGGAATAGTGTCAAGCCATGAAAGAATCGAGAGAAATCCGGCACTTGGTTTTTTTAAACCCGGATAAAGGTTTCGGTGTTGTCACCATGAGCAAGGACAATTATGGGACGAAAATGAATACCGTTTTGAAGGACCAACGAAAGTTTAAGGAAGACCAAACGATTAAAAATAACACAGATGGAAGGGCAAACAGTGAAGCAACTCCAGATTCTGTTGTTGCACGGCTATACATCTGAAAATCAATATAGACACATGAAGCTAATTGGGACGAAGACATCACCGAGAATACACACGGATGGAACACCCCTGCAGACAATTTTGTGTATGAACAATTCGGCATCTAATAAGGTTGCTCGTTCGCAAAATGTTATCACTCCATTAGAACGCGTGTCGGTGAGTTCTCAAGCTATGTATTCGATTCATGTCAGTCGAGTTTTTATGATTTTATGTCTTGCCCAAAACTGTGAAATAGGTATCCCGCTTGAATATCTTAGGGATCTCATTCTACTGTGTACAGAAAACATCAGGTTCAATTTCGAAGAATTTTCTTACAGACAATCACACGGAATGGCTATGGGAAGCCCAATATTAGCCAACATCTTGGAAATGATAGAAGGGCAAGTCCCAGACAACATTGCTAAAATATTATTCTACGAACGCTATGTTGATGACATTGTGATTTTTACGGAGGCTGATCATTCTGAGCTGCTTTTTAACCTTTTTAACTCTATTCAACCTAATCTTGTCTCATGAAAGCGAAACAAACGGCAGATTAGCCCTTTTGGATGCACTCATCACCCGGTTTGAGGATGGGACATTATGGCGACCGATCTATCGCAAAGCAATATGGGGCGGACAATATCTTCAGTTCTCCAGCTTAGCTCTGATAGCATACAAGCGGGGTGTGGTCGAAACATTATTTCATATGGCCAGGCGTATCTTCTCACCTGATAAGCTGCAGACGGAGGAAAAGATGCTAAGAAAACCGCTAGTGGCCAACGGATATCCTGAGTTCATAGACACAACATGATGAACAAATACAATGAGCCCATCCAAACAGCACAAAAGAAAGATATATTCCTATCTTCACTATTTAAAGGGAATCATTTGGCACATGACATCAGGCACGAATTGAAATCTGCCCTATCCCGTACGCAGATGTCTGCCCAATTACGTTTGGTTCAAACCACCAAAGGACCAGTTCTACACGCGAACGCAGTTTGTCTGACTGTTCTGTCTCTCGTTGTCTATCAGTTGACTTGCAGATGCGGTGACACTTACATGGGCAGAACAGACCGACAGCTATTCCAACAAGTGACAGAACACTTCCCAAAGTCATAACACAATTTCAAACCAGTGAATCTGTTGCTCGAAGCCCCGCATCACGGATTGCCAGACACCTCATGATAACAGGTCACCAGGTTGACCCATTTACATCACTCAAAATACTACTACGCCATTAGAACCTGAAGCTACTGAATTTCAGCGAAGCTGTGTTGATTAGAATTCCCCAACAGCGCTATGTGCACAAGTGGTTGGATTAACTCATAGAGTTGCCGTGGTAGTGATGACTTAATGAGTGATGTGATTGTATGCATGTCCATACGTTGTCTGTTATACACAAATTGCATGCTATACGTTCGCAACTGACGAGAACGAACGAAATGTTGAAAATATCGCAACATATGTTCTCCTTCTGCTCTGATGAAGTTATCAAAGGGAACCCCAGTGCTTCAAGTAAATCAACTGAGTAGAGGTACACTTCAGATTCTCATAGAGAGCTACGCGAACTCCCGAAAAAACAAGAGTGTATCTGACCATGTCAGCATCGAGTGTGCACACACTGAGGCTTTTAGTAGACGGTGGAAACGGTCTACTAAACCGTTGCCTGCAAAATGATAAACAGCAGTAGAAATACGATGATAACACGACAATTAGGTGATTAAGGATCATTTGAGCTGGCTTACGGGGTCAGTGATGGCAGTAGCTGGGCCACCAAACTCAGAGACACAACGCTTGGTAAAAGCCCCTGTAACAGTTCCCGTAGAAATCTTTATAACTGGAATCGTCTTTGATCACCCTGTTGAGAAGTAAATGCAAGTCAGCAGTTTTTTCTAACAATCCAAATGAACCTGGCATCCAGAGAACTAAATGGAGCTAATATGGTGGGTATGGACCTTAGGTCTTCAACAAACATGGCAAGCACGCGCCCACGAGTGACAGTCATTATCCACGGAGAGTTAAACAAATCGTTCAGAAGGCAACTTCACTGCAGTTCAAATTCTAGGATATGACGAATTTTACAACGAATCAAACGTTGGGTGTCGCATTATTTTTGGGTACCGCCGGTCGTGCAGGTAGTCGTGAAGTGTTGGAGATAATGGTTCCATTTGGGGACGTCACTGACGTTCGCTGTGATTGTGAAGGGATGGATGGTGCCGGTTCCTATTTCGTGTATCTGTTCATTGTAGTTCGGACGTTCGTCTGAAATCGGTCCGTGAAGTCGCTAACTGGTTCGACAAGGAACAGTACATCGCGAATGTTTCGAACAAGCTGTGAGTGTTTTTGATCTCTCAGTGATAACCCCTTTATTAAGCAAATGAACATCCGTTTCTCTGAAGACCCCGTGTGGCTGATAGTTTGACTGCTTAGTCACTGTTTATAAGAACCGCCGCCATCCATCCCTTCACAATAACAGCAAACGCCAATGACATCCCCAAATGGAACCATAATCTCTAACATTTCACGACTACCTGCACGACCGTGATAGGTACCTCACTTCCATCGATCGCACCAAACCTAGTTTCGTTGACTCTATGTACGAACTAGCAGGAGATTATCGCCCGTCGAATACAGCACGCTTGTTTCCGCCACCTGCCGTTGCGGAATTACTCTGCAAATAGCTTCGTCGAAGGCGGTTACACTCACCGCCCGCTTCTCTCAAATGATTCCCCTAAATTTTCATAACGGATAGTTAATCGATTTTTGCATGGTAACTATAACCGTTTACCAACGTCAATAATCAGATATCACCACTCTTATAGTATATTTACATTTGGTTGACGCCTATAATCATAACTGCTAAATAGGAATTCGCTACACAAAAAAGTATCACACAAATCCCCATGACATATTATTCATGAATTACAAAACGACCCGAAACGTTCTCCGCCAAAATGCAGGACACAGATCCAACTGTCCGACAAAATTTACATGCATTCTCTGGTACTCTCTTCCAGGGACTTCTGGATAACAGTACACACTAATTAGGGTACAACAAGACGCTGCCGGATCCAGTATACAAGCTTAAACCGTGTACTGCCCTTGTGCAATCTAACTGATTCCCCGGACATTGACGGAACTTGTGCGTACTCAACCAATAAACGCAGAGAACACTTTTTAAACCGGAAGTCCATTTCACTGACATTTTCAACACTTGCTTTCTCATTGGTCATATTCTTGAACCCAGGGTAGTGGATACCAATTTCAGTACAACTGTCTGCTGCTCGCATGGTGCATTCATGAAATGAATATTACTAACAGGTAACTCGGAGTCTACCTGAAAAGCCGGCACTTTGTTTCGATGAACTGAAAAATGCCGATATACCTTGCTTGTTGTATGTTCTGGGTCTTTGTACTAACAAAATCTCAAGAGCCACATTCCAAATTGGACAAAGTAATGAGGGAAAACCTTTCTTTTCGACAGTTCAGAGGACGGAAATTACCTCAGACGTTCGTATAGTCCATTTTGGAATTTTGCTGTTGAAACGGGAGTGGGGGTTGACGCATTCAACACTAAATGTACTCTCTAAGATAAGGCATGTACTGGTCCAGACGTGTGGAATGAACCCTGCGAAATGTGAGAACCTTCATTTGATGTCAGCAACCTAAACATCTTTCACATTTGACAGGCCGAATTTCATTTGGACTGTCACGAGTGGGAAACTAGGCCTTTCTGAATGAAGCAGAAAAGATAGAACTTAACTGATGGGCCAAAAACTCTTTAAATTTGGCAAGGCTGTGCAACTAAGGGGAAAGCTCCTAAGTTGCAACTCTCCCAGGAGTCCGAATTTCTCCGTAGGCACGCTCCCGTTTTGTCTAGTTGTCAGTCCAGTACGAGGAGTCGATAGAAAGACATAACCGAGTACCGTCCACTTGCATCCTGTTTTTTGACTGCATCTATAATGGTTGTCTAAAGCGGAATATTTAAAGTAAAATATTCAGTTATGTAGCCGCTGAGTCTTGACGTGCTCCTTGACATCGCACCTGTTTTTAGTCATGCTGAGGCGAGATTACGTTACAGTTCTCTTCACGAATGCACTAACAAAGCTGCACTGTGTATGTCATCACGGCAACGATTTCATTCCGATAACCAAAGTACAACCCAACAGAAATCACGCTCCTCGGACACTGGCAAGTCATAGAATTGTATCCGGATGAGTGATTATTGTCTTGTACCCTTCTTTTGCTATTAGTAGTAAGGGAGTGACGCATACCTCTACCTCAACTACGTTTACAAGTAGCTTACGTGTGACTACTACAGGCCCTATTCCAGAATGGGATCACGAATTTACAAATTTCGAAAATAGACAGTTCGAAGTTATCGGCTCATACTTGAGGAAGGCAGTGCCATTCTAAAGTGACCATAATCGGTAGGCGCCACCGAAATCTATACACTATAGAAAATTATGGAGAACCCGTAATGCTCGGATGAGGTCCTCATCGTGTATATAGAAAAATCAACCTAATATGTGGCGTTAACTTTTAGAAGAACCCGAAAACACTCGGCATACTTCAAGGAGTTGCACTCTGACGTTGCCCACAGGTTACTTTTGCTTTTATAGGCCGTCTAGGCATTGCTATCCGTCGGCCAAAATATACATGTCTTCGTTTTTCAAACTAATTCAGAAATGCACGTTCCGCTCACCTCCTTATCATTCTTTTATGTTTCATGCTTCTTAGAACCTAATGAATAAGTAAATCCAATGGAGTTAGAGAGCCCAAGTTATTGTTCTTTTTCAGATATTTATTCTTTAAAAGGACTTATGAAGCTTTCACGCGGATATGCGGCAAGTGGACATTTTTTAAGTCCGTTGAAGCATATCTTGAACATATTGGGACAATTTCCGAAAAACAAGTATGATGTTGCTCATTGGTAGTCTACAATGTTTCAGAGCAACATGCACGTCTTGATTCGTTCCTAGCAATAAACGCAGACAGCATAATCAAGAGGACCCGCGACGTTTTTAGGCACAACACGAACCTATGACAATCCGTTCATTTCCAACTGATGCTAGAACAGTCAAGCGGTCACCTTCGAAGTCTTTCGTTCCGCAATTTGTGTTGTAGGTTCCGGTACCTCAGAGTTCTATTATTATGCCCAATGAAGTGAATTTGATGTTTCGACCAAAATGGGTGTGAATCATGCTGCGAACAGTTGAAAAATACACCCTACGGATTTGTCAGTTCGATGAAAAATTATTGTGTTGGAGGCCTGTAAACTCCAGTTCGACACACGGAAACGCGCTGGACTAACAGGATGCGACTTTGATGTAAACAGAGCAAAATGACAAGTTAAATTCGACTGGTGTGATACAGAAGTGATACGAACGAGCCTCTTTAGTCGGAAAATGGAAACTGTTTGGGGAACTCTGCTGTGCTTCTGGAAACTGGCTTACTGAGAAGCAGGCTAGAATGAGGACAGAACTATCAACCGGACAGTACCTGTACACATAATAATAATACAAAGAGTAAATTTTTAAAGTCATCAGAAAGAATGATCAACCTTCACCCGAGTCTCGTTAATGGCGTGGGCACAGCCCAGCAAAAGTTACAAGAAACGGACGCTTGCCGACGTTAAACACTGGCGGCAAAACTCTCACCGCTTCATCAAGTTTCTGTAAGCCATATATCCCTTTGGTTCTCTGCACCACGACAACGTCAACAGCGAATATGAGTTTTCAAGTGTCAGTTTCAGCCGGCTCATCGGTCTTGAAAGATAAAACAGTGTGCTGTAAAATGCGTTTCACCTAGTGAACCTGATGATGCTTGACTATGCTGATAAATCTCGCCTGTTAGTTAGTGATGTACTTGGCATTCCCGAAACGTCATGTGCATCACCAGCCGACGGTGTTAGTTTCTCCCGGCTCAAAGGTACACCAGAGCAAGTGGACCGGTATTTACTGATAGGGTTGTTTGAACGCATGGATCTACTATACAAATAAATGGACAAAATGTCGGCGCTCTACTCCACACCTTAGCCTAGTATATGGACTGCAGCAAACTTCAGAATTTAACCATTGAGGGCGGTTTATGCCAATTCTGTTCATTTTCGCCATTCTGTTCGCATTATCATTTTCGGTTTCGAACTGAAGTAATAGAGGACCGTCCATAACAACCGCAAAATGACAACACATACCTCTCACTTGAAATACCGAGTTATCGTGGCCACGCCGATGACGGAATGGCTAGTTGACAACCTGCAAGCGGCGTAGACAAGTTCATAATATCTCACACTCTGCCAAATATTTCAGAATGGGTTTTGAAGTCTCACAGTTATGTGACCACAGTTGAGTCAACGTTGCATGATGAATTTACGTAATCTGCCCTATGGTTCGCGCATATGGGGAGCTGTACTAACCACGGTGGTGGGGTGGAGAATTTAGAGGATTTCCGTACTTCCAGGGTACGGTCGGTCGTCACGAATTTAAGGCGCCTGTGAAGACAGACACTTCTCTGGGGCCAAAAGGTCACGTATATAAATCTTTCCTAAAGACAAATACGGCTGCAAAACCCAGCCTCTCAGAGTGAAGAACCTGAACCGATTCCAAATATTCCGTCGTACGTCGCTCACAAGATGTACGCACGGTGGCCAGGCCACGCGAACACACACTTAACATTACGTGTTAGCAACATAAATGAGATTGACGACCTCCTCGGTTGCCAACCACGGTAACAACATTGTCCTATACTGCGACGCTGCAGAGGCCTTCAGAATCGTAATTAGCACGCTCACGATATCACCTTACTGACCTAGTTCACCGATCGTTTTCACGAAATATAATAGGAAACTGCAAAATAGAAATGCTATCTGTACTCACAACTGAGAAATTCACTTACATGAGTAACTGGTTTATCTTATAAGCTCAGGCCCCATTCACCGTACACAACTCTTGTGTTCAAACATATTTCAGCCCGCCTTTTTAATATCTACGCAAGAGCTTTGCTCCTATTAGATGTCATTAATGCACACACGCTTTCCATAACGCGCAGCTGAACTCCGGTCCAGGTTGTCGTCGGAAGTTCGCACAGGTTGCCAAATCACTGATCTCACAACAAACACAACAGAAAGGGGGCAGTCAAATTCGGTCTTGCCCAGTGAGTTGTCACCCGCATGGTAGTACACGTGGTCAGCACAAAATCACGTAGGTCGATCAGCACAAACACAAGTAAAAATCGAGTACAATTTATCTTTCGAAGTAGAGTTACAAGTCTACTTGAAAGGGGTGGTTGCAATCAAATGCGAATGATGTTCAAATTCTCGGAGCAATCAGTGATTGCCTAACCAAAGTATGGAAGGCATTTCTCAACCGGTGTCACCTATAGGGTTGGTGTGGCAGCATCCTCAGTGAGCCTAGTCTAATCGAGCGGCAGCGGGACGTTACAAGTTCACGTAAAGCATGTCCGTAGACAGCTTGCCTTCGATAGCCAGCACCTTCGTAACACCACACGCCCAGTGATGACACTTTCAACTTCTTAGGCGTTTCTCTGTAAGCAACAAACTAGGCCACATGCAGTGTGTTCAAACCTAAGAGGGAACAGCCGTAATAACTAAAACGCAAACACAGCCGTGTAACTGGTAGGCGGTAAGCGACGACAAAGTGCGCCGATCGGAATTTGAGTCAAGAAGCTTTAACATGTTTACGAGTATGTTGGTTCTACCAGATATGGCCAGGGTGGTTTGGATACACCTTGTAAATATCAACCTACCACTTCCAGCACTAATCGGTGATAGGGTGAAGGAGGCAATCAAGCATGAGGTTGAAGCTTGGGTCCAATGTACTCCACCAGCCGATTGGTTAAGACCAGATAGATAAAACAAGCTGCCCAAACGCGTTATTAATGAGGCCTTTCAAAAACATCCCTATCAGTCCCGCCGCTTCCATCGTGAAACGTAAACTTTAAGCAAAGAGGCTTCTTAAGTATGTGCCTGTATGTCTGGTGTCTCAAAAACGCCAAGAGCTCCCAGATTAGTTGAGACATTACAGAAAATTGCGAAGATTATCACATGCGTTGTTGAAACTCATTTCTACGAGGAGTAATACCGGGCACAGTAGTGCCTCAAGTGGTCCCATCCGAAATCGGACATACTGTGAAGGTCTAATTTCAATAGCAAGAACAGTGGACCGTGTACAACAATGCATGGAACTCACAATGAGATCATTGATCACAGACGCTATGTGATGAGCTGGTAAATAATGGAACCGCATTTGGAAGACAGTGAAAACCTGTGAAAAAATGGTCACCTGGAAAAGTAAAGACCGGTACTATCCAAGATCTTAGATGAAGTGGATGTGCATAAATGTCAACGACAAGGGCAAGGGAATTTTAAAAAAGTCGGTCAACTCAAGCCGAATTCTGACGGCCAATGCGCGACTCAAAATGAACCCATTCATGGGACTGTTTTGTAAAATCTTCAAGAGGGTAGGCTGTAAAAAACACGTCCAAATGCGGCTTAGCTACTCATTGAGAAACAAAAGCATTGGCGAATAACAGAAATCATGGAGGTCTGTGTTTGGTTAGTTTAGCACTAGGACTGAATAGTGTAGAAGGACAGAAACTGAATGTGTGAATTTGGAAAAACAAAACGAAAGGCAGTCAGGGTTGGCAAATACAGTGGTTCAGGGAAACGAAGAATCTAACGGCGTATTGAAAAAATGGGATGGATTAAGTGGAAACCGTTTATTATGCAGTAGACAGCAAGAACCATGAAACGGTGTTGCAGGCTCACCTACTGTTAGAAAAAAGTGATGAGCGCATCACACAGGTAGACGATGACAAGCAACACATGACGTCCACCCAGTTAACTCCCTGAATCTGCAAAGCATTTATATCGGCCGCGACGGTATACGAACTTTACAAGCTCAACGTATGTAGGTCTTTTATGGTTCGTTGTCGTTGGGAATTGTAGACACCCCTGTTTGCCACTTGTTCCAACTGCCTTGCTTTTTATTTCCAACATTGGCAGTATTGATATGTCGGTGACTTCTCGTTGGTTCGTCCAGTTAAGATCATACAAATTTTCGGTCATTTGCTTGCCGGTTTGTTGTACACCTTGTTTACACCTCGTTTACCCAGTGTGCTTCCAATATACGTAATTGTCCATCATTCGGTTTTCCGGTTTAGTTATTGTGGGAAACAAGCGCGGCCCTAGAGTTAGAAACGTTACAGTCCTACACAAAATTTCACGCCCACTTCAACGGTACTGAGCTCTACACAGCGGGATTATTATACTTACGTAATCGTTCACAGTACACTAAGCCTATGAAAGTCAGTTAGCAACGCTACCGCAGTTTGCCAAGCGAAGTTGGCAATCGATAATTTCAATGTGGAGTCCGCAGGCCCTTCTGAGTATATCACTATCACAAGCAAACTTCTATGGTACATCATCCCAATGAGATGAAATCACATGAAATGACTCCGGACTTTAGGTTATCATGTAAGTATACATCCCACCAGGCAATGAGGACCAACGTGGTGGTACATCTACGAGGATGATTTTTCAAAGCATGGCGCACATGTACTACTCTGTTCTGCAATCCTGTCAGTCGAGCTCACCAGAATCCGAATTGACGACTGTCTCGACCTGTGTCGCGCGGAGGTCAATAATGACCCAGGACAGATGGTCACCGCCAAGATATGTAGATCTCGATGCTAATTCTCTTGGTGTCAACTGAGTTATAAATCAGTTTCCGCACGTAGCTCACCAGACAAAATGAAAAGACGATCGTACGAGTGCGGTCATTTCTAATATCTCCCTTTTAACATGACACAAAGTTTCACAACCAAAATACGAATATGTCTGTTAACCAGCATAGCAATGAAACACATGAAAAGAACGGTCAGAAGTTAAAAGCATTTGGTGTGGCCGGAAGCTTACGAAAGTTCAAGCGGATAATTCAGATGAACGTTCGAG
Organism: Paragonimus westermani; assembly: GCA_008508345.1. Taxonomy (NCBI): domain Eukaryota; kingdom Metazoa; phylum Platyhelminthes; class Trematoda; order Plagiorchiida; family Troglotrematidae; genus Paragonimus; species Paragonimus westermani. The sequence goes on from QNGE01001175.1 coordinate 41,587, forward strand.
GAGAACACATGATACAAGGCTAGCCAAGATACCTCTCTCCAATAGTTTATATACAAAATATATAAGGTAAAACAGGAAATCAAGAGAATTAAAATAAAAGGAAGCTACTCGGGGGTTCAGTCTATCACTGGGTATAGTCCATCTCTTAAATCTGCAGTGGCCCGAAATTGGCCAGTATGCGAAATCATTCACCATCAAGCCCGCTCATCAGTTCAGCAATGTGTTTTTCAATGTCATCCACCCTTACTGCTAAATCATCTAGTGAACAGTGGTCAAGAAGTTAGCCAGATGAACAAATACGTACAACGTAAAAGGGACCACACATTTTTGTGTAAAGGAGCAAATGAATGTGTGCGAACACTGCTTCGTTAGAACTAGCGCTTTTATGCTACACGGTGGGTGAGGATAGGTGATATGAGGACTGAACATTATCAAGCGACCCAGATTTAGATATAGCGGGAGCAATCGAAATAACAAAGGTTCGAACCTGAGACCTACATTATGTCTAGATTCTGACACACACACACCTTAAAAAATCACCTGCAAAAAATTCCCGCATTTAGAAAAGTTGCTCAGTAAACAGATTGGATCTCAGAATGTCTCAGCAACAATCGGTTTCTTCTGCAATGGAAGAATGAAACCATAATCAACGGATTACACGCGATGCGTGGACATAATTCGTTTTGCTGAACAATCCACTAATTTGCTGATGGATGTTCGCATTCAATTGGTCAAACATATGCGGTGCGTAACACGAGAGAGATCGTATGTTCCCAAGTGATAATATCCATATGTGAATTTTCTGAGCCCCCAGGGTGGCTTTGTATCTCAGCCAGCCGAACAGTTTCAGCATAGATGCACTCTACCCCTGTCACTTGCTTGAATCGAGTTGAAGGCATGGCAGATTAAAAGCTTGTTTGCACCATGTTCTTTGGTGGACAGTCGACTAGAAAAGGAACAGTCATGGTCAGAGGCGCCAGTTTCGTGTTCCCCGCTATACACACCACAACAAAGTTACGTGACAGCCACTTTTTTCGCGGGTATATTTCCTGAGTCTCTGAACACACGGCCCTCAGGCCTCGCTTAGGGAAGCCAATTAGTAACTCCTTGCTTGCTAATAAATACTCACTGTACAATGAGGTGACAATAGGCAGCATTTTGCATTTGTAGGAGTTGACACATGATTGACCTACACCAAAGTTGACGTCCGCGTGATGTCAGAAGTAGAATCACAGACCTCAAGGTCGTGGGCTCCCAGTTTTGCACTCGCGTACCAAGATCTGAAAGCACGCGGTAGCGAGAAGTTCTTAACCATCTTCTAAATCTAGTCCGGGATGAAAATAAGGCTGATAAATATGGTGTTCATTGGTATACAAAGAACAATCCGAGTAGTCTTCTTGGAAGGATCAGAATGATGCATCCAAAGTGCCAGTCAAATTTCCGTTCTCCTGTTGCTTTATTTCATCGTGCTCACATAACCAAACAGGTCAGTCCACATGACAAGCAAATTGGCTGCAGGCATCCTAATTATTGGGTGCATCAAACGAGAAACACTCTCCTGTTCTTACATAACTCAGAATGGAGAAAATAATAAGTCATGCATTTTCGAGAGGTCTGGCAAACAGGTCGGCATTGGAAAAAGTAAAGACAGTCATTTAAACAAAATAATCTGGGATGGAAAGATAAACCTGGCCCCCAGGCGAAACTTTTTTATGCGTATGTGTAAACGAACAGAAGAGTACCACCCAGAATCGGGCTCTCCTGCGCAAATCCTGACAAAAGAGGTCATCCAGCACTGATCTATCTTCTTAAAGAGATCCATCTCCACAGACAGCCAATACCAAGGTTACACTATTCTCTAGATGAGTACCTTAGGATATTAACGTCACAGCAATATTGTGGTCGCGTGGAATGTGATGTAGCTTGCATCACTGCCACGGGCATATACTCAATGAATGGGCATCACTTGGTAGTGCTTTTATTCATGCAGGATTATTCCCTTATTTATCCAGTAGTTAAATAAGGTGTATAATGAAGCAACGGAGGAGTTTACACACTTCGTGGGGAAGCTAGGTCACACTGTCAGAATCAGATGATTAACCGACCGGCAGACCTCCGACTTTTATAAGCAGACCTCCAGGATAACCTGATGTTCCCAAGAATGCCCGTGTTACCAGTGTGTTGTTATCAAAGGTGAGTTCAGGCACCATACACAGTAGTTGCGATGGCCTCAGCCTTTTCGCTGTTTGTTACTGTAACTCCTTTAGGAGTCTGAGTGTCGGGCACACCAGGTTTAGATTTGGGGACCCAAGATGAATGTGTTTGGAGTGTCTGGGTTCGATACTGATTTTTCTGCTAGATCCCCGTGATGGACATTAAGGCCACACCTAACAGCAGAACTATGCACGGTAACCCAGCCTTTTCAGTACTTCCGTAAAGACATCTTTTCATTTGGCAATCATGAGCTTACGAGTATTTCGTCTTGGCCTCAACTTTTTGGACCGTGCAAGGTTTTCAGGCACAAGCTACTCGATGCCACGTTGAACGTAGTGCGATGATACTTTGTTGTATTCGTGTCGTTAGAATAACTAATCGGTTCGTAGTGACCAGCGGTCGTGTGGCTTCTCTAAGGGTCTCGACTGAAACCGTGCTTCATTGTCTGTCTGTTCTGTACGCACGATTCTGTGTACGCCTGCTATAGAAGGCCTGATATGAACTCAACGCCACTCTCTTCAGCCATGCAAATAATTGCACACAGCGAATATTTGCTCCTCTCCTAACGACTCACCCATTCTTTAATTATTCAAGATCGTTTAACCTGGATCTTTCCGAGGGCTGTTTAACGCACTCCAAATTCCCATGCACTTCTCACCTGGCGCGCTTTTGAGTGCTGCCGAGTGAACTGGGGATCACCTCGCGCTTCTCTTCTTTTTTATCTTGGTTGCTGTCGTTAGTTCCAGAATAGGCTAGGACTAATTGCTTATCATATTTCCTAACGTTTCTGGAAATATATGGTTTGCTCGCAAACCGTAACGCGTTCTTTTAGTTCGATGCCTGATGAGACTACGTTTTGAATGCTCTTCAGGAAGGACGTCTTAAATTGTTAGTGGACGAGAGTTGAGCGAATACCCACTTGTCCGATACACGCTCACAGTTTCAACTATCCCACGTCAATTGTTGGACGAATAAAGCTGCTGCCGCAAATGCGTTATTTTGCACGGCTGAGTTCAAGTCTGCAGCAGCAACAACTACAACAATAACAACTACGTGACGGAATGAACCCTTCATCCAGAAAGATTTGACGTCGACCCCAATGCAGTTGACGCTCGTTCTGCAGATTCACCAACATCTTATCCAAAGACAGTCCTAACCCCAACAAGTTGGCCACGTTGATCGATTACAAGTTGTCCTCGCTCTGCGAATATATCCCAGGGTGCGACAGCTTTGACGAAGCAAATTCCATACTATGAGATCTCTAGGTGAAACCGAAGAACAAAAATATTCGTTTGTCGACTGTTACAGACTTGCAGACAACGTGGACAGACACTAGATCAATTTTCAATTTGACCATCACTCACATTTGATCGCAGCCTTCGCATTCAGATAGACTTTGCAGCCAGCCTCTTTCGAAAAGAAGCACTAGACTCGAGCTTCGCTTTCATTAGAGCTTATCAGTAGTGCGTATCCTTGCCACGGTCGGGATTTGAACTCCGACCATTCCAATCATGAGGCAAGCGTGTTAACCACTGCGCCATTGATCTCACATTAGGCACGACCGAATTATCAAATCTGAACGCTCAACCACTCTCGCTTGTGAGCAATGATCAGGTTGCCCGATTGTCTCCAGAGGAGACACAGTTACCGTCTGTTAACTCCAATCGATATCCCCGCGATTAGGACTTCTGAGACAGCTGGAAATTACTGATCTTACTGAACCTGCCAGGCGATATTTTAGGTTACTGGCGAGTAGTCGGGGATTTGGTAAATGGCGCAGTGGTCAAAACGACTGCCTCATGAAAGCGTGGTCGGAATTCAAATCCCGGGAGTGGCAAGGATATGCACTACTGACCAGCTCTAATCAGAGCGAAACTCGAGTCTAGTATTTGTTTTCGAGAAAGGCTGGCTGGAAAGTCTATCTGAATGCGAACGCTGCGACCAAATGAGTGTTCGACTTGAAAATAAACCAAATCCCCGACTACTCACCAGATTCTCCTGATGTTAAACCGCCTAGTCAAGTAAAATGGAAAGAACGGGAACTAAGAGGACCTAACTACTACACAACTATGTTTATACTCAAACACTAAAAAACATACACCACAAAAGACAGAGCTATAAACAAAAGTAAGACGTCACCAGCAGGACAACTTCCTAACGGCTTTCGCTATGCGCACCATCAATCACACTACTTCATAGACAACTCGGTTGAACAACATTCACACCAGTTAGCCCCATTAGTCGCCATCTGACTTAAAGTCTCCAGCCGCTTACTCGGTGAGTCACAAGGGCCTCAGTGCGGGAGGATGACCCGAAAAACAGCTGTCAACCCCGTAGTGAACGACGTCACTTGTCTACGCTACTCCAACAACAGTGATATTACGAAACAGGCCCCATTGGATGATATGGGAGAAATGTTGCAAAAGCCAACATTGACTAAATTAGCTATCGGCACCTTCGATACCGGCTGCAGACTGCTTTTTGGTCAATAAACCAAACCGCCACTGATTTCGGCGATGAAACAATTGGGCATCTTGAGACGCCCGTTGGTTGGAGTTGGTACTTGCGGTACTGCGTGGTTATCCGCCAGTCTAGATGAGGCTGCAAGTGGTGGCTTTCTAGGTAGATTACATGAAGATGGGGAACTCTTCAAATATCCATCAAAATGTGAACCTGCTATAGGACTGCGGGGTATTTCAAATGACTTCTACGGACTTGTCTTCAAACGTACGTTTCTGTGGACACTTAGGGTAGTATGGGTTTGTCTGTCGGGTACTGAACAGATGTCCTGTAAACTGTAGATTGAACTGAACGATCGCGCCTAAGGTGGACCCACCAGTGGCACCAAGCACCGCCCATATTTCATTTCATAATACAGACGGAGGCAGTATGGGGCTTACAAAGGCAAGTTACCGATGATGGTGAAATACGAGGCGGATGTAAACATAAATCGCAGTTACTAGTAGGGTTCATTGAGAGTTTGAAGCCTTTACTTAGGTAACGTGTATTGCTCAGGATAAGTAAAAATAACTGCTACTCCACACGCTGTACTCTATGAAACAGACTCTAAGAGACATTGATAATCCGAACAGTACACCTATGCGGGTAAAAGGAATGTTCCAAGACGGCACTTATTGTTTTAGTTTTTACCAACATCAACTTCATTTTCCACCTAAAAATGAGTGACAAATTTCTATCCACCCAAGAAAATCAACATTCAAATGGAACTAGGCCCGGAATTAATCAGGGACCGATAACTGACGCCGGTGTTGGCTACAGCTACATGGTTGGGGCATATGGGCTTAATAAGGTATATAAGACATAGGAGTGTTAACTGACTGTGTACGACCTACAACAACTTGACGTTTCCTGCCAAACTCTGGGCTATACCAAAGTACATCCTTGCGTTATCATTTTTCATGAAACTGCAGAAAGCAACCTGATTAAAAGTAATTTGTTCGCAGTAGTATTTTTGTTCGGATACCTCGTGGCGGTCATGTCTTCGCTGGCCCGGAGGCAGTTACAGCCGTGAACCACTTGGGGAGAAATGTGTGCACGAAAACTGAAACATCACCCTGGGGTTTCGAATAAACCACACCATCACAAGAGTAGACACTTGGATGTAATGGAGTAAAGTATAAAAGTTAAACAATGTGGACGACTCACGGGGCTATTTTTATTGGCGCGTGTCTATTTGAAGCCTATGACTCTACAAGTAATTTCGCAACCTGTAAAACTGAATACAGCTACATACTACGATAGTGTAAAGATAGCCAACACTACGACATTGAGCCCCGTCCATATTCATGGTCCCATTGAACTAATGGAAGAGTTCTGTGGTGTCCCAAAGGCTCCAGTTTAGCGTAACCAATAAGGTTTTTAATGGTGATTCTAATTACCGGTGGATAATGAGAGATAACACCCAAACCTCGAATGAAGCAACGGTAACCGGAACATTTACATCACTAGGCCGAGTGAACAGCTTGCACTTGGTTCTTTCGCAATCAGAAAACTTATTGCGACAACACAGCAATAACACTAGATGTGAATGTAAGTGACACGTGGCAAACAAAAAAAGGATATTTTTGTTTAAGAGTTGTTCTCCCATGTCGTTAAACGATACCTGGACTTTTTGAAGTATGGCTTGAATCTGTGAAAGAAAATGAAAGCAATCAAAGAACACTAACAGAAGCGGAAAGCTTTTCGAGATCCTCCGTACCACCCTCACACACCAGGGCGGAACCAGTCTCCGCGGTTGACATGCCGTTAAATCGCGCGCGCTCACAACGATATTCGCAGAGGAGCAAATGCGGACCACACGCCGATTCATTGAATCAGTGAGTTGGAAACGGCAGTAGGAAGGAGGAACCCTTGATAACTTTTCTCGTCGATGCGCGACAACTTAACTTCTTCAGCAATAGACTGAAACGTGGAAAAACATCGAGTAACGTGACTTAGGCAACTGATGATGGTTAGGGGCAACCCTGAAAATCCCTTCAGAGTTAGCAGAAACAACATAATCAGATGGATCTGCCCCAGCCTTGCGAGTACGAAATGGAAAAGGTCTTTTCCGCATTCTAGCCTGCTAGGTTGGAACTGTAGTTTTATGCGTGATCATTCAATATAGTGCTATTTCCCCTGTTGAGCCTCAGCGACTTCCAGCGATTTAACAATTTGCTCACGGGAGTGAGGCTGGGAACCGAAGTATCCTGGGTTTTGTCAGATTGTTTGGTTCGATATCCATCTGTGTGGTGAAAAGCAGCCAATGAAAACAGGGCGCAACACTGATTCTGGGGGTTATGAACAGAGTAAAATACTACTCTAACAATGTCTCAAGTAGGCGACGGTCTACTGGCTCTTTGAAACGGTCCCTAGAGGTGCATATGAAAAGCTCTGATGGAAGGTCGCCCCAATGATTCATAATTCCGCAAGAAAAGAGCCGTTGCCTGAAGACGATCTCGAGTCGAAGTTTGCGGATCTTCTTACGGTGACCTCTTCGGCCACTGTCAGCTAATGAGGTAAAGAATTGCCCCATGTGTCCCGAACTAATACAGGAGTGTACAAGGGTTGAATGACCGCTGAGTCTTCGTAACTCCAGTAGATGAAGATTAAAAATTTTAAGACGAGGCTGTTAGGGGAAATGCCGCGAGCCAGTAACAATTTTGATGACTACTTGCTGGAAACGTTCGTTGGTAACTACCCCATTTCGAAGCTGGCGTGAGTGACCTGAGTTACACACTCAAGCTTTAGTCTCCATGTAAATCCCGTGAAGCGATCAAAAAGCATGTTTGTCTCCGTGAATTCCAAGCCTCCATTTAGCAGCAGTCTGGTGGTAATAGGAAGTTTACCTGGACGACACTCAAATCCTCCAGTGTTTTTAGGCCAACTCTCTCGACATCTATTACACTCTGTACATTGTTAGGTTGCCGAATGCTTCTCTGGGTGTCATGCAAGTACACTTGCTGTCGTTTAGAGAGAGACTTCAAGCAACCGACCATTAATTAGTCTGGCAAGACCAGTCCGCATTTTACTGGGATGGCGAGCATTCCAGACATTTGAGTCTTCAGCATAGAGAAGGACGTTGCTATAAATATGTTTGGGAAACGACAGTGAAAGAAGTACGGATCCTTGAAGAACATCAGGGAAGATCGCGTGGAGAGAACAAAAGTCCGACCCGTTTCATCTCCCTAGAAGTCCTGTCACTGAGACAGCACACAATCCAGCGCAAAACCTCACCTTGGACGTCAACTGCACACAATTTATGTACAACAGGAGCGCGTGGGACAAAGCCAAATGCTTCGGCAAAGTGAAAGAAGATAGCACAGAGGATGCTACACATGTCTTTGGCATCTATCATGCTACTTATGAAGATTGACATAGTGGTTATTGTTGTGTCGTAAACAAGAAAGCAAGACAAGGGTAATGAGCGCACACTAGCTTGCATGCTATCTGTCTGGTGGACGTGCACAAAGGACACTAAATCAGTGAACGATTTAGAATTAAACCGATCATAGTCGCGAAGCATCACTCGAGCGTTAGCGGACAACCACATACTAGGTGAACTTTCTGGCCTTGTAAAGGAGGTACAAACACACACAACTTCACTACGTTCCGGTCAGCTTCGAAGTAGGCGTAGGTGAAACGGTGGACCGACTTCAGGGCCCGTGATGAGCGACGAGGAGTCGAGGGGTTTGCAACGGGTTGCTCCTCACGTGACGGTAAAGTGACTCCCCGGGTTAATCGTGCAATAACTGACTGACATAATTGACCTTCTTGTTGTTACCCAACTCTTATATCCCGAGTTCGAGGGTACGTTTCGTGGAGACCAGGGATGAAAAGCGTGTTTGCCCTCTGTTGTGTGACGGATTATTCAAGCGGCTAAATGTCCCGGGTGCCAGAGATTTGCTGATTTGGCATAGATGTTTTGGTTAGTCTCCCCTAGAAGCAGCTTGGTATGCATGTCTTCATTTGCGGGTTGGTGGGCTGCTCCAAGTTCCGTATATAGAACTCTCCTGAACATAAGTTCAGCCGGAGTTCCTAAGGCTGCTGTATGGTGGCTGATGCGAAAACTGAATAACGCTTAAAGCACAGAATCCCCCTTTTTCCCCAGTTGACGATAATGCTTGTGTTCACTCCTTCAAAGAGCGACTCCAACGTTCTACCTCATCATTACCTGAGGGATTTTAAGAAACAGTCTGCGAATATTTCATTTCCTGCCGACGTAAAAACTCTTCAAACCCCTAGCAAACAAGCTGAGACCCATTGTCGGTGACAATATCCTCGGGCCCGAAGTGAGCAATGAGATGTTTCATCCAAAGAATTACTGTGGTTGACGTGACATACCCACAAATATGTGCCTGAGGCCATTTACTGCAGTAGCAAGTTGCGACCAGTATGTTACGTCTATTCCAAGGAGCAGTTACAAAAGGTCCTATACTATCGATATTTCGCTTTACCCACGAGCACGTATGATATTCCGCTGGCTGCACAAGGGCAACTATAAGTTTGATTGCTTTACCAGAGGCTTGACGAAAGGCGCAATCATTGACAAGTCTTGATTGACGGAAACATTTGTGGCCACCAATGGCATTCTCTAGTGCGACGAAGGGTCCGTGCGATTCCATGATGTCCCCCACCAGCAAAAATCATAATCTCAGGTTTTAAATTAGATGGTTGGACTAGCCGTGACACAAGCATGGTGCAGTCGTCTATCACAGAATGCTCCTCTTGCAAAGGGTAGTAATATTTTTGTTCGTCAGTGATATTTCTGAAACTGTGACACTGGGTAGAAATGTACTGTTCAAGTTGTTAGGGTTCATTGTCAGTTTGTGTATGTTCTCACAGTCACTTTCTGGTTATCGCATGTATTTCCTAATCATCAATGGCGTCCACCATTTCGAGCTCGTTTATATCGTCTGTATCGTCTGTATAGATAAGGGTAGGCGAGAAAGTGCGTCAGATACTTGATTTTTTGAACCATATCTATATTTAATTCCGATGTCATAATTCACTGGTCCGGCATACCACCGAGTGTTACGCAACGATCTATGGCTTCCATTTCCTTGAATTAGAAGTGTCGATAATGTTGTGACGTCAGTTCTCAGAGTAAAGCGTCTACCGAAGATTTATATGTGCCATTTCACACAGGCCCAGACACAAGCTAAAGCTTTTTTTCCCCCCAGCTGAATATTCACGTTCGGTAACAAAAGTGTTCGTGATGCGTATGCGATAATCTTTTCCTGTTGAATTTGAGAAAGACCGGCTCCTAGACCAACATCGGAGGCATCAGTTGAAAAGAAAGTACTACAGGGTTCGCCATGGACACTGACAGCGGCAACGGAAACGGTAATCTGCTCCACACGTGAACAGGCTTCTCTCTTCATTTTGAACCACCCAAGAGGAATACTGGATCTCGTAAGTGATCGCAGTAGCTCGACGACAGTGGCGAAGTTCGAAAGATTGCTTAAGTAGTATAAGCAGAGTCTGAGGTAACGTTTGCGTTGAAGCAGACTCGTAGCTTCTGGAGCACTTGCAATAGCTTCCGTATTTTCCACGTTGTAGCGAAATTCTTCATCCGATATGATATGGCCAAGGAGTGATGTTTCAGCTACACAGAATACACACTTGTTCGTGTCCGAACGCAAGTTCAGCTGATGAAGACGATTTAGCACAGAATGAAGATTAGAATCGTTCTTTTTTTAGATTTACTGAAGACACATGTATCACCCGTATACACAGCAGAACCCCGGCATGAAGAAAAGGACTGAGTCATGAAACTTTGAAAAGCTGACGGAGTCAAACGTAAATCCATTGATAAGCCGTTGTACTGAAATCGACCTTCTGTAGTGAGATAAACAGTGAAAGACTTGGAATCGGCCGTAAGTAGTATGTAAAAGAAGCGCTTTTGATACTCGATTTTGAGAGAAGCTTTTCTCAGACAAGTTTGGTTAACGGCTCATCCCGATTAGGCAAAATGAATTTTGAAGCCACAATGTGGTCAGTAAGTGCTCAAAGAATAGTGCACAATCGAACGCTACCGTCTATTTTGCAAAACACAACTAATAGATGTACCCGGGCCGAGCATGCTAATGGCACAATTATGTCATTGTGAAGCATCCTTTTGATAGCGGCAGAAACTGCTCCCCGCTTTAAAAGGGGTATCGGCCACGGTTGTGATATGGAGGACGGTTTTATATTCAACTTTATACGAGTTTGGTGGGTCACGTTGACTGCACGACTAAATGAATAAGCAAATAATTGTGGATATTTATGATGCAGTAATGGCAATTCAACAGAAGCTATTATCACACTTTCAATAGTCACCCGGTTCAGAACAACCATTGCGGTGCGATCTAACATTAGTTTTCTGTTCTTGTTGCATATATATAGAGCAGTAGAAGCAGGTAGAGAAAATTCAGCACATATTAGAAGCAATATAGATCCCTTCATTTCTATGGGGGCATTGAAATTGCTGTCGAATTTGTCAACTGATGGGTGCACATGCAGATGGCTGAAATGTCCCTGGTAATATGAATAGGGGATTATAAATATTGGAGATGCAGGATGTGGTTTCATTCCAAGGGGCACTCTTGGGGCCGGAGATAGAAAATAATTCGTTCGAACATTTGGTTCTGGTAATCGTGGTTCCTTAACAGACGTGGAAACAGCAATATATTCGTCTGAATGTGAGGCATAAATTGTTTTTCCGATGGGTAGTTTTTCTGGACCAGTACAGCGCCTCCCTCTGGTGAATGTCAAATGAGTAGGTCGGGCCTTAGCAAAATGATCATTGAGCAGTTCTTGCCGGGAATTTCAGATAATTCGCTCGATGTGCCGTTGATACACAACGAAAAAATTAGCCAAGATGTTGGAAGACAGCTGGTGGCTTCAAATTTTTGACCACTGAAACCGACCGTGGCGACCCGGGGTAAAACTCACATTTTGAACGAACTTGCTTTCAAATAAAAACCATTTTACTGACCCACTCCCAAGATAGTTCGGATGCGTCTTCAGTCAAAAGGGATTCACGAATTTTTCACTTTTTACTCCAAAGATAAATTGTTGTGTGAGCATGCTGTCTCCGAGTTTCTTGCTAGATATTTTGGAGCAGTCACACGGTTGGATGTTTCTCGTAAGTCGAGGGATGACTGCTTCCGGTGGTTCCCCATTTTGCCCATTGATGCAGGGAAAAGTGAACCTTGGACGCAAACGTTGCCAAAGGCCGCTGGAGTTTTGTCAGCGATACTTAAAGCTTCCTCCAAAGTTGTTTTATGGCGCGGAGAATGGACGTCTAAGTGCCGCTGCCCTCAGCTCCCAGAAGATTGCGGAGCAGTTTCAGTTTAGTTGACTCCATCAGGTTCAGCAATGAATTGAACACATTGAGCAAATCCAAGTAATCTGTAAATGCTCTTTCCACGTAATTCACTAATGTGGCGCTGTAACTATTGCTGGATCCCCCCAAGATGTTGCAGGTGCATTCATCGAAGTGAACATTGAAGGTGACACCATATGTTCTGTCGTAATTTGGAACACAAGGCAGGGGTAATGAGCGTAAACTAGTATGCACGCTATCTGCCCAGTAGACGTGCACAAGGGACACTAAATCAGTGAAAGAGTTAGAATTGAACCAATCATAGTAGCGAATTATCATGCGAGCGTTAGTGGACAACCAGATATGAGGTGAACATTCTGGCCTTGTGAAGGATGTGTACACATGGTCAACACTTATGAGGAGCCGGTCGCGGTGGAATCCATGATAAGTGGAGAATAAAGGTTTGTTCGTGAAATGCTTAAGGATGGCGCGCTTTAACAGATTCTGCACCATTTTACATGGTGAGGCTGATTGACCGACATCTATCAGGAGAGTGTCGGCCGCCTGCCTTATATATAGGTGTGGCAGTGGCTTCCTCCCATGTTTCCGGGAAAGTGCCGCTCCAAATTGTCTGCTTGGACAGATTATCGAGTGGCGTCGCCAAATAAAGAGACGCGTCCTTTTAGGTCTGGGTATAAAACATGCATGGCCCGATTACAATGTAAGAATAGATCGTCAGGGGCTGGGGCGCAAATTACAACATATTGCAAGCAGTATCGGTAAAAACCAAAAGTCTAAGAAATGTCGCAAGTGTATACAGCAAAAGCACAATATAATTAGTAGAGAACTATAACAAGTGTACTTACAGCAAAGGTTCGAACAAAATACAAATGTATACATCGTGGGTAAGTTAGTGAAGTGTTAGGCGGAATCTGATAAGTGTTGACCTAGTGATCTATCGAATGGAAACACCGTGCTATCCACGGAGCCTTGTAGCTGTGATCTATTCACCGGCGCGCGACAGACCCGGAGAAGTTGTGTTCACAATTGTATAAATTCTCGTTGTCTTGTCAGTCTCGGTGAAGACATTCCTATGAATCACGTGTCGTATGTTAATATCCTAGATGAGTTTGTCTGTGTGTGCGTGTGTTCACGTGGCTTTGGCTGCAGTGGTGTTGACAAACCACTTGTGCATACTTACAAGGGTCGCTCAGCGGTGGATGTGTGAGCGTGAACTTCTAATCATATGCCACATGGGGCCGGTCTAACTATATGGCGCTTGCTGCACTACTGTATGCCACCACAGATTTTCGGATAGGCATACTCAATAGCAAGTACAGTGAAGTCATCTCCCAGGAGTGGGTTTGGTGGATTTCTCCACGGCGGAATCGGATACTACATTTTAAAATGCTGAATAATATCCTTTGAAAATCTCGGCAGCTACGTGGGGGCTGGAGAGGTTTTCGATTCGGGGAGCAGCAGAGACGGCACTGATGGCGCATTTTCTCTTCGGCGGTGCATGTGAAATCGTCTTGTTCTCGCGGGCTAGTGGGAGGATTTTTGACTGCACCTGTTGAGTGTGCTGACGCATTTCTCGCTTGTGCTTGCTTCGTACATTGCGAAAGACTTCTTGGCCATCTGGTTTGCACACTATCCTCTGGTTGGGGAATAGACGGAGACGTGGGTTAATGATGTGGCCTGCGTCCTGCAAACGCGGTAGACTAATAGGGAACTTTCACAGTTTTTTTAGGAACGAACGCCTCATCAGCTTCGTTAATCTTAGGAATGGCAGCTGTACTTCATTGAGTCGGACCGGAGGTTTCATGTACTCATCAAAATACTCAGTGTGTTAAAACTTGCTCCACGGAAACTTCTGAGGGCCAGTAACAGAGAAATTCAAAAACTAGTGTCCAAGGCTGGATTGAGGACCACCGTCCACCAGGTGAAATCCATTTGTGATAATCAGATCAAGCAAAGGGCGTGTTTGTCCCGAGCGGCGATTTGTGTGTGCTGTGTTCAGGTTTCCTCATGGAGCAGCACTGTTTGCGCGGTCACGGTCATCATGGGAAGTGGCCGAATAGTTGAGTTTTGGTGCGCTGAAGTCACCGTTCGTGAGAAGATGGGAGAAACTCTATGTGAACGGCAGACGACCTGAGGCGGTAGAAGTGGCCTTGTCTCTGATGCCCTGCACGACGGCGGACAGTAAATGAAATCGAAAATTAGCTTGTCCTGTCCCGAAAGCTGGAGTTTGGACGACAGTGCGTCACACTTCTCTGGAGAGTAAATTCCCCTATGTTAGGCGGCATCGGAAGCTGCTGGTTTCAGAAAACAACGCAGCCTTCTATGTACCCACTGGATGAGTCTGTTTGATATATTGTGTAACCTCGAGAACAGCCTGCTTAGAACAGTATGTTGTACCAGTACGTCACACGACCATTTAGCATTTGACCTACTGCATGCTCACTGAACCGTTTGCAACTCAGCATCACTTTATTGATATCCGTTCATTCATTTATACGCATTGCTCAGATCTGTAGCGACTACAATAAATAATACTTTGATAGCCGCATTCATGTGTGCATTTTCAGTGATTTTTGGTTTGTACCTGCTTTTGGTTTAGTCGAGCTATCGTTTTTGTAACATCCGGCTCGGAGCTAAAAACACAGCTCGCTCCGTGCCTCGCTAGCTTGACGTATTTCTCTGTACACTCTATTTCCAGGGTCGGTTATAATACACGGGGTCAACGCGCTGAGATTTGGCTTTTCATTGTCGATCGATTTCCGATAGTGATCATTGACAGGGGTTTTTATTTTGTTGGATCAGTTCCAACAGTTTTTGAGCCCGATATTAACTTGAACACGTGGTCACACGTTGACGTTTTACGGTGAGCCCGCTACGTATCGTTATTTTGCCTTGTACTTCAGGAAGGATTTTTTGTTCGTTATATATTTTGGTCATATTATTTTTATATCACTGTTTTAATTATATATCACTGTGTAACCGTTACTTGACATACCCATGTCAGCTAACGATTCTAAGCCGCTTAAGCACACTACGGTAGCCGTATCACTGATAGTCCCACCTTTCTTAGAGGTGGACCCTATCCTACGGTTCGTACTCCTAGAGGCAGACTTCTACAATAACCGAGTCTTTTCTGACCGGGCTAAATTTAGCCAGTTAGTAGCTCGTTTACCGGAAGAGGTCACGACACAGCTCCGAGATGTGTCAGTCAGACAGCCCACGGAGAATAGCTACAAAACTATTAAGGAAACTGTAATAAAGCGAGTCACCCCATCGGAAAAGACTCGTCTGCAACAGCTATTTAGCCAGTTAAAGCTGCGCGGCGAACGCCCCACGACCCTACTTCGGGAGATGCAACAACTACTAGGCACGTCGCACATGAACGAGTCTCTCCTGCGCGAACTATGGATACAGAGACTACCAGAGACGGCGCAGGCAATCGTATCTATCGCGAGATCACAGCCTCTAAGGGAGACAGCAGAGATAGCCGACCAGATAGCAGAACGTTTTCAACCGCTCCTCAACCAGGTTAGCACCCCAACCCATGCGCCAGGTCAGGCGAGAGATATGCCGTCACATAGTGAAGGCGGCCCATCCACATCAGCACCGAACGTAGAATAATTGTGGACTGAAGTCGCAGCATTGCGCCGCGATTTCAGTAGAATCCCTTCAGATCGTCCAACACGCAGGCAACCTAGCAGATCGCCTAGGCGCACGACGTCGCAGTCAAACGACGGCTACTGTTGGTACCACCAACGTTTTGGCACGCGATCCACCAGGTGCGTTAAACCGTGCACATATTTAGCGACCAAGTAGGGAAACTTCCACGCCGGCCCGTAATGGCGACTAACGTCGTCGGCGTTGTACCTAGTCACCTCATATTTGTGAAGAATGTAGATGCGAGAAACACGTTATTGGTTGATACCGGGGCGCAGGTCAGTGTATTTCCGTCTACACAAGACGAGGTGCCACACCCTCACAGCCCACAGCTCTGTGCTGCAAACGGGACCTACCTACTTGTGGACAGCGTTACTTAACCCTTAATCTTGGCCTCAGGCGGACATTCCGCTGGGTGTTCACAGTTGCCGCGGTACCTTCCGCTGTAATCGGCATCGATTTTCTCCGGCATTTTGATTTTCTGGTCGATACGAGACGCCGTCTGTTGATCGATGCTAGCACTAGACTAAACATACCCGGCACGCACGCAACAGTTGAGGTCATAACACGCATATATGCTCAACTCGCCGCCCCCAGACAATTTGTGGACCTCTTCACTGAGTTCCCACAGCTCGTTCGTGAATATCACCAGATCCCGGTAGCCAAAGAAGACATACACAAAACCGCAGTTATAACACCCTTTGGCATTTTCGAAGTTCTTCGAACGCCATTTGGTTTGACCAACGCAGCTCAAACTTTCCAACGCTTCACACATGAAGTGACACGTGGTTTGGACTTTGTCTACCCTTATCTGGATGATAATTTAGTGGCCAGTTTTCCACAGGAAGAACACGTCACTCATCTTCGCATCTTACTGGAGCGTCTGACCCAACACGATGTCACAAATAATCCCACTAAATGCGAACCAGGTAAGGCCACGATAGAATTTCAGGGCCATAAGGTCTCAGAAAAGGGAATCGCCGCACTCACGGATAAAGTCATAGCTACTCGTGAATACCCTGAGCCAAGTTCCTTTAAGCAACTTCGTCGTTTTAGTGGTCTAGTCAACTGCTACAGACGCTTCATACCTCATTGTGCACACATAATGCAGCCAATGACGGATCTTCTCAGTGGAGGTGAACGCAAATTCCAATTCACCGAAGCTGCACGCACGGCGTTCGTTAAGCTCAAGGACGCGGTAGCCGAACTAGCTCTTCTTGCCCACCCCAATCCGAATGCACCACTGTCTATTGTGACCGATGCTTCGGACACGGCCGTTGGTGCTGTTTTGCAACAGCTCATCGAAAAGCAGTGGCAAACGCTTAGAACCTGAGGAATCCCGCTATAGCACGTTCGGTAGGGAATTGTTAGCTATCCATTTAGGCATCCACCATTTCCGCCATTCAGTAGAAGGCAGGACATTTACGGTTTGCACCGACCATAAACCGTTAACCTACTCCATAAACTTTTCATCCGACAGGTATTCCCCAAGGAAAGTTAGGCACCTGGATTATATCTCTCAGTTCACGACTGATATGTGACATATCTCAGGGGCCGAAAACACTGTCGCGGACACTCTTCCAAGCGTCCTTAACCTCAGTGCAGCTGCTGACCACAGTATCGATTTGGCAGCCATGGCTGCCGCACAAGTTGCTGACCCTGAGATCGAGCATCTTCGCCAAAAGAACTGTCTCACGATTCAACCAGTACCTCTGACATCTTCAGAGGGAACACTCCTCTGCGACACTTCACACGGTACACCTCACCCTGTAGTGCCTGCAACTTTCTGCCGCGCAGTGTCTAAGACATCTGTACCATCCTGGCATACGTGCTTTAGTCAAACTTGTTACTGAACGATTCGTATGGCTCAAGATAAACCATGACGTCCGCAACTGGAGCCGTTCTTGCCTCCAATGCCAACGTTCCAAAGTACACCGTCACACAAAGAGCGCCCAGGGTACCTTCCCTTTGCCAGACGCACGGTTTCATCACGTGCACGTTGATCTGGTGGGCCGCTTACCACCTTCAAATGGCTCTATCTATCTGTTGACGTGTGTTGACCGCTTCACAAGATAGCCTGCAGCCATGGCGCTACCCGACTGCTCATCAGAGACAGTAGCCAGCGACTTTCTGGAACGTTGGGTGTCACAATTCGGTTGTCCAACAGTGATGATCACAGATCGTAGATCACACTTTGAAGGACATTTCGCGGCCCTCTTGAATACGCTAGGGAGCAAGCACATCCAAACTTCAGCCGACAACCCGACAGCAAATGGAATTGTCGAGCGTTTCCACCGCCAGATAAAAGCGGCCCTTAGTGCACACGCCAATCCTTAGTGGAAAGAGGCACTACCGTTAGTTCTCTTAGGCTTGCGAAACACAGTGATAGAGGACCTAAACGATACCGCAGCCGAACTAGTTTTTGGTTGCATACTTAGATTACCAGGTGAACTCGTCTCACCTGCACCTTCAGCACCGCACGATTACGGCAGCTACACAGCTCGTTCGGCGCACCACATGCGAAAGCTGCGTCCGGTGCAGCCTGGAGAGCACTTTTCAGCCGTGCACGTGCACGCTGAGCTATCCTCTTGTACGCATGTCTTTCTGCGTACGGACGAATTGCGGCGACCACTGCAACCCCCATAAACCGGTCCCTATCGTGTCCTCGCACGATAAACGAAAACGTTCACCGTTCGCCGAAACGGCAGACGCGGAGTAGTCTCTGTCGACAGGCTAAAACCAGCATTTACGGAAGAACCATCATCCACGCCCGCGTCGACAACTAGCGTTCCTCGTCCGAAACCCCCGGTGGGACCAGAAAGCGCACCGCCTTCGGAACCTCCTGCAGTCATTAACATCCCGCAACTCCGAACCCTGCCCCCGCTACCTCTAGGCATAAACGTCTTGGTAGGAAGCTGCGCAAGCCCGTACGATGTGCAGAGTATGTTAATATTTCTTATTTTTGGAACTGAGCTTCTAACATAAACGTGCCAACATTTGAACTTATCGTTTGATCATTCTGCACTTCTGAGCTATGGCATGTGTAGACTTAGCGATACCTTTTTCGATACAAAAAATTCTCATTCGAAAGCTTACTGACTATCGGCCCATTTGTGAATTTTTGGACCTATTTGCACGCAAAAATCGACGACCTCTTTTGAGTCCTGCGCATTAGCAGTTTTCAGGTGCCTTGCCAGGTCCACAAACAAATGGCACTGTTTGGGATCAGGTATATTCGCCCACTAATCTTCTTCTTTTTGAGTCTTCCAACTGTAGACTGGATAACAAAGAAAGAGAAAACCAAAGGCAGTGACATGCAAAGTTTTAGTGTATATGAAACAACGGCTGTGAAATTATTTAGTCCAATTCTCTTGCGAGTACTTCACCGTGTTTCCACTCTCTTCCAGATGATGCGGACATGGTGCGTGGAGTGACAACTCCCATCTACCTATCGCACAGACTGGACAAACCTACTCCCCTTTTCTCTCAAAACATTTTTGGGTTGGGCAGCCCGTTGCGGTAGTTGAGAAACGCACCGCAGACTAAAAAGTATGGATAAATTAACCATACCAGCGCATCAACTACGTTGGATTGACCCATCCACCCCCCAAACTTCGACATTCCCCATCACGTGCAATCATGTTTAGCGTGTATCACCCTGTAACTGTGAACAGTCTAGAAGACGTGGTATGTGATTTTTCCTCCATATCTGCAATGACGAATGCCTGGGTAAAACTTACTAACCTTCTGGGAAAAATGTGATTTTTCCTCCATATCTGCAATGACGAATGCCTGGGTGAAACTTACTAACTTTCTAGGAAGAGCAATGTAGCGACCATAAAGAATAACATTTTGATAGTCACATACACGTGTGTTGAAGCAGCTGCTTGCGTGAGTGTTTGGTGATAGACATACCAACCAAATCCACCATGTTATTAGTCCCATTCCCGTAGGGCACAATGCTACGTTGTGAATACGTGGCCCAGCGCACTTTCTCAGGAAGCAGGCGAGTTTGCAAATACTCAGCTATTGTGACTGAAAATGCTCTCAAATACCCCGCTGAACTCCTCCTCGGATTTGCAATACAACAGATCACTCACTCCTTCAGTGAAAAATTTCTCTCATCTGAAGATATTCCCTTCAAATGCCTACATCTGTCAAGCATATTCTGTTTGATATGAAATGAACAGAACAGAATCTTAGCGTTAGGGAAATATTCTTCTCAGCATTCCAGCTGTGCCGAGTGCCTACCTACCACGATCTTCTTTAC